>CM019694.1:24672440-24919940 GCA_009760885.1 Achatina immaculata | reverse complement strand
TAGCAATAGTAGTAGTAGTAGTAGTAGTAGTAGTAGTAGAAGAAGAAGAAGAAGAAATAGTAGTAGTAGTAGTAGTAGTAGTAGTAGTAGTAGTAGTAGTAGTAGTAGTAATAGTAGTAGTAGTAGTAGTAGTAGTAGTAGTAGTAGTAGTAGTAGTAGAAGAAGAAAGAGTAATAGTTGGAGTAGTAGTATTAACCTTTATTTTTCCCTAACTATTTCACAAAGGTCGCTGATCTGACAACTAATAAAAGACAAAAATTTATACACTAATCATTCCTTTCTACAGTTTTTTTTTTTGTTTCAGGAAAAGTAAATCTGAGACAAAACCAAATTCCTCCTCTTTTACCTGTCCTGGGCCAGTCATCTCAGCTTATTCCAACATGTCAAAAAGACACACACAAAAAATTCAGTTTCTTTTCTTTCTGTTATTCTCATAGTTTCTTGCCCGTCTCAGTTTTCATTCGAAAAATTCCTGCATGTTATATAAAAGTGTCTCATCTTTCTACAAACTTATTTTGTGCTACAGGGATTTCCGTCTGTTACTTTCATCTTGAATGTTTGAAATTCCTGTTTTGTATATAATTTTCAAATTATCTAGCGAAACATTAGACAGTTAACTTGTTTAGATTCGGGCAGTAAAAACAGAGGATGATATAACAGAAGCAGGGCTTCTGAGAAGAATTTTGTAAAGGGTTAGAAAAACGTCTTTTCTGGCCGCTCAAGAATTCTGTTTTATTCATGTACGGGGGGGGGGGGGGGGGGGTCTCTTTGAAATGTGGGAAGACTTTTAAGCTCCGAAGAAATACACCGTCTACAGCCTCTTCTCACTGGGCTTGTTTAGGAGACAGAAGGTTGTACTGTTGAATGTAAGTATATGGTTATACGAGTATAGCCATAGTACTTCAGAGTAGTGGCAATGAAAGTTGTTTGTCTCATCAGCAAGTCTGGGCTTAGATAGAGAGACAGTAAATTTAGGCTTATGGAGAGAGAGAGAGAAAGAAAAAGAGAGAGAGAGAGAAAGTAAAAATGGTGTTTGTAAACGCAGTCTTTTTCTGTGTCATGATCTCGTTTCTTTCCGGGTGTCACGATCCCTCATGTCTACTGAACAGTTACTAATGACTACGCTTACAAATACCTTTTTTGGAGGTGCGAGTTAGCTGTTCTCTCGTTTCCAGACGGCTGCTCGTCCTACCGGAGTCCATGGTTCGAATCCCAGGTAATTCTCTTGTGATTTTTCTTTCTCTCACGTCTCACTAAAGTACTTTGTCTACGATTTTTTCCAGGTCTAATCCTACAAAACTGTGTTATCTTACTTTTCGGCGGTATTAAGATGTTCGCCAAAGGGCTGTTATTTATATTCTGTTCTATTTATCTCATTTTCAAGAAATCTCTTTATTTCTGTCCAGCCTCATTACCTGCTTGGCCTCCTAGGCAAGAGGATCTTTCCATCTGAGCGCCATTTGTGTGTTTATTTGTTGTTTCGCTGTTTTAATCGTCCTTGATAAAAAGCAATTCGCCGAAATATTGGTTTGTTGCCGGTTGTGCTATATTTCCCCGTGCTCATCACATTGCCTATTTGCCATTACTTCTCGCCTTTACCTCTTTACATATATATATAACCGCACCATATATCTTTATCTCTACTATTAGAAACGAAGATAATTTATCTCTGCAGTGTTCCTTCAGTATATAATAGCTCTACCGCCCAAGATTCTATTTACGATTTATCGAACCAACTGCCGCGTCAGCTTTTTCTGCTGGCTATATTATCACAGATTGCCAAGATTATCTTAGTTGTAAAACTACTTCTGCCTTTATAGTTCACAAACTAAGAATAATGAAAAGAACAGATCCTATAAAAGCGCATTCTCAAAAGAACGTTAAACGTAGAACACAACCCGGCTTCATTGGCGTTAATCTTTTTTTTTCCTTCTTTTTGCGCATTCAGAAAAGGAACTGCCAGTAAAATGTGTTTGTAATTGTCGATAGATTGTTTTCATTGCAGGCAGCAGTTATGTGATCTGAAAGTGGCAGCAGTTAGTCGGGTTTCTGGGGGTTGTTTAGCTCATTGCAATCTGTAAAGGCTTCGAGCTATATCACGTGGCCGCATCGTCAGTGTAGAAGAAACAAGGCTGGCGTGATCTTTCGGTGCGTACAGAAGGTATCGAAACCAAGACTGTGTAAATATGGTGTAGGAGCTGGGAGTTCCAAAACTGAATATTGATTTATAACTTCTGTATCTAATGGTTACAGTCTTAGCGCATGCGCACACTGAGCAATTGCCCCCGTTGTCTAGGTCTGCCTCTTGGTCTATTCCCTTTAATGATAATATATATATATATATATATATATATATATATATATATATATATATATATATATAACATCTTTGTTTGTTTGTCCTCCTCCATTCTTTCTAAACGCCCGAGCTACCTCTGTCTGTTGTTTTTCATAATGATAGTTATAAGCGGAGAGTTAAACAATATGCAGATTTCTTTCTTACTTCTTAATATAAATATACTCATGCAATGCATGCGTGAAAATAAAAATACGCACAAATGTATAAAAATACATATCTACAGGCGTACAGACATATGTACATAGACATAATGAAAATGCACGTACATACAACAAGCACTGAGAGCAGAAATAATTTCATTTGTCACAACCGATACCATTATATTATTGTTATAATGTTCAAATATTATCAGTGTGACTCTTCTTTGTGTGGGTTAAATAATGGCAAATATGGGTAGAGACCCCTCAGTGCAGAGATGTACCCAGGGCCTACAATGCTGTTACAACGCCCAGCCCCCATATGTAGGTAGCATTTTATTTCCTTTATTTTTCGTATCTTTAACATTCAGACTAAAGTTGCTCAAACGGTAAGAAAATTAAATATTCCAAAGATGAATTAATGAGCAAAATATTTGTTTTCAATATAATTCTTCTTTTGTATTCGTCCTCTTCTCTGACGTCGACGCTGATCTCTCCCATAAGTACAACAAGTTCTTCTCAGGTTTCAGCATCGCCTTAGAGCTTCTCCTGTAGAGGGGTGGTGGTGGTGGGTGGGTGGGAAGGGGGAGGGGGAGGGGTGGTGGGATTTGGTCAGGTCTTTTACTTGAGTGAGTGAGTTGTGTAGTTTAGGTGGCATTTTATGTAGCTGAGCTGCTTACATTCAAAGAGCCTACGTTGTGTAGTTTAGATGACATTTTATGCAGCTGAGCTGCTTACATTCACAAGAGCCTACGTTCTGTAGAGCATGAAGGGAGTGTGAAGAAAGGTGAGAAATAAAAAAAAAAAAGAAAAACATACAACATCCAATATTTCGGCACGAGCCTTTTTTCACGGACTGCATACAAAAACAAACACAACATAAAATAAAAGAAGAAAAATGAAAAACTAAATTGGCATTCTGTTGTATTGTGTACAAGGAGGGATGCCATAAAGCTAAGTTTTTCCATTTTCATTTTTCTTCTTTTATGTTGTGTTTTTTTTAATGTAATCCAGAAAAAAGGCTCACCCCGAAATATTGAATGTTGTATGTTTTTCATTATTTATGTTTTTTCTCTCACTTTTCTCACTCCCTCTATCGCTGTGTAAGACTGCACCATACACCTCTGTCTACCTGTATTACTAGAACCAGTTTTACTGCGGTCGTTATCTATTTTACCTGTTACGTTTTGTAAAATCTCACATGTATGTAAGCAAGAATGTATGCAGGAAACTCTCTACTGTAGAGAGCGGAACAACAATACAACTCCTTCAGATCATCAGAGGAAGTAACCCCCCCCCCTCAGACAAGTGTTTGGGCCCAATTAAACTCCTGACATTCTAAGGGGGTGGAGCCCCTCTGGATCATGACTCCCAGAGGTCTTTTGAGGTGTTGGCTTTTTTGTCCCGGGATTGAACCCGTGATCTTCCAGTTGGCACTGCACTTTGAAGTGCGTCTTTAGCGATTTAGCTACGGAGGACTGGTATTGGTTGTGACAAATGAAATTATTTCTGCTCTCAATGCTTGTTGTATGTACGTGTTTTTTTTAATTTATGTCTATGTACATATGTCTGTACGCCTGTAGATATGTATTTTTATACATTTGTACGTAGTTTTATTTTCATGCATGCATACATGAGTATATTTATATTAAGAAGTAAGAAAGAAATCTGCATATTGTTTAACTCTCCGCTTATAGCTACCATTATGAAAAACAACAGACAGAGGTAGCTCGGGCGTTTAGAAAGAATGGAGGAGAACAAACAAACAAAGATGTTATATATATATATATATATATATATATATATATATATTGAAGGGGATAGACCAAGAGGCAGACTTAGACAACGATGGCGAGACAACCTAGAAGGAGACATAAGCGCTCTTGGAATCGACAACTGCCAAGAAAAGATGAAGAACAGAGAGGAGTGGAGCAATAAGCCTGACTTTAGCAGCAGCTCGGAGAAGAAGCAACAGATGTTTATGTGTAAGCATGAATGTATTTATGTATGTGGCGTAGATGCAGATAAAAGTTTATGTGTAAATATGCATGTATTTATGTATGTGGCGTAGATGCAGATAAGAGTTTATGTGTAAGCATGAATGTATTTATGTATGTGGCGTAGATGCAGATAAGAGTTTATGTGTAAGCATGAATATATTTATGTATGTGGCGTAGATGCAGATAAGAGTTTATGTGTAAGCATGAATGTATTTATGTATGTGGCGTAGATGCAGATAAGAGTTTATGTGTAAGCATGAATGTATTTATGTATGTGGCGTAGATGCAGATAAGAGTTTATGTGTAAGCATGAATGTATTTATGTATGTGGCGTAGATGCAGATAAGAGTTTATGTGTAAGCATGAATATATTTATGTATGTGGCGTAGATGCAGATAAGAGTTTATGTGTAAGCATGAATGTATTTATGTATGTGGCGTAGATGCAGATAAGAGTTTATGTGTAAGTATGCATGTATTTATGTATGTGGCGTAGATGCAGATCAGATTTTATGTGTAAATATGCATGTATTTATGTATGTGGTGTAGATTCAGATCACAGTTTATGTCTAGATATGCATGTATTTATGTATGTGGCGTAGATGCAGATCAGAGATTATATGTAAATATGCATGTATTTCTGTATGTGGCGTAGATGTAGACCAGAGATAATAATTTTAATGGTGTCTCCAAAAACAGAATTTCTACCTGCAGAGCGAGCCATACCTGACAATACTGCTCACACAGCTGTTAGCGAACCAAAAGAATACATCATATCACGCGAGATTTAGTCTAACAGATAAGGACCTTGTCCGAATCAAGGGCAGAACATACAAACAAAATAATTAAGTTTAGTAAGGCCCACCTAAAAGCGCCAAAACGAATTGGGACAACTCAACAGTAAAATTATCTGGGTTTGCCAGAGCGTAACGTACAGAGTGCAGAGTCTTAACTTTTTAGTTGTTCAGAATTATGACTCCCTTGGAACAACACACGAAGGAAGAGCAACAGGTCAACAGAAAGTTGGCTAAATGGGCCACACAGGTAGACAGGTAAATCCATGACCTTCCGTCAATTCCGGTAACCTTCGTCTTTGACCTTTCTTTTAAGGTTACCTATTAGCTCTCTTCTTCTTCTTTTTTTTTTTTTGTTTACCTGAGAAAGGAGGTAATTTTGCCAGAGAGATGGCAAAGTCAACGAGCCAAAACCAGGAAGAACCGTATCTATAGTGCAACAGCAAAGTCAATGAGCCAAAACCAGGCAGAACCATATCTAATTTCGGAGGTTGTTTCTGGAAATTGATGGCCTTGTTATTTCAAACTTGGCTCTTTTCTTCCACATTCTCGTGAATGCCAGAGAAACTGAAGCTAGTCTTTCTTTCTCAATGATGCATTGAGGCACAGGATTTGTGTCTAATTATCTTCTTCTTCTTCTCCTTCTTTTATATCCTAGAGCAGAGGTTGCCAGCCGTTTTCAAGTTCCGATTCACTGTATGATTTTTATTTTTTAAAAAAAAATAATAGAACACAAAATCCCTTTTTACGGGGAAATTCTTATCATCGTCATCATCATTATCATATTCTTCTTCTTCGTTTACTCTCAGAACTAGGCTAATGATATCTGCGCTTTTGGACCCAACACATCCGCCTTCGGCATGGCGTATTTTAAGAACCGGGTCTTGCTTTTCCACTTCGATCCCACACTATGGTCTGTCACCATGGGCACGGGGTGAAGGTAGAACAAGGTCATGGTCAGCTGTAAGTCACTGTCTCACTCCTCCTCAGTATTGCACCTTCGTCTCTCACGTATAATTTAAATTCACGTAAAAAAAAAAATCCCGTTTCTTTTCGACTCTCCTCCCAAACTTCCACGGCAAACCTTCCCGACGCTTCGTGGCATGCTGGTTGACACTCGCTATCCCAGGGCTTAGTAGAGTCTACACGTCGTCGCCTGCCACACCGGCTGTCACGGCGGACTTCTTGGCAAGTTTCACCAGGGTAGAAATTATTTCCAGATTGGTCGAAAGAGTGGGGATCCACCTGATGCTCATAATGGTGGAGTTCTGCTGAAAAGCCACTGTTTTCCCACCCGAGAACTCAAAAGAAAAAGAAAAGTTAAATATATTAACAAAGGCAACCCCGAGTCAGTTAGCTGAGTCAGAGAAGGTATATGATGTTAGTGCTAATAGTTTTCTTAACTTGCTCCATGCCACTAAAGCATTAAGGGGGAATATTGTGTTTTGGGATGACGTTTTCCTTGACCATTTCTCTTGAACTGAAACTTGTGGGTGATATTATTTAGGTTTCCATATTTCCTTTCACATTTTCTATGCCAGTTGCTCCAACTAGCGGCCCGTGAGCTGCATGCGGCGCGCGAAATACAAAATGTAAGCAAAATATTTATCTTAAAAAGTGAACTTGCATAAATTAATCTTCTTATAAACATACACATAAAAAAGCTAATTCAAAGCAGTCCTTCACCTTTACTTTACCTTTACCTTACCTTTACCTTTACCTTACCTTTACCTTTACCTCACAGCTGGCGAACTAGGGGATGATGAGGGCACCTTGTCACTTTATCCAGTTCCTTTAAGAACCAGGTGCCTATTTCTACAGCCAGGATTACTGGCTCCGATTGACACTGAACCACCGACATTCGTCATGAGAGGGCTGTACACCATCTACTTCGCTATCCTAAATGTTTAAAGCTGCTGTAGTTCACTCATACTTCGATTCAATGGCTTTGTTTTTTAGCATCTTCGTGTTAGAAATAGGAAAAAAAATAACTCAAACTTCATCGTTACCGGGAACTCTTCTTCTTCATCTTCTTCTTCTTCGTCTGCATTGTCTGTCTATACCTGCAGTCTTGTCTCTTGGATAAATTTCACTTTTTTAAAATTCGTGAATGGAACCGTAGAGCTTATCTTCTTTGGTGGTTTCACTGGGCCAGTAATTACTTCTCAGTGTCTCATAGTTGGTGCAGTTTGGGAGGATATGTTCCACAGCTTGGAGCACCTGGGCACATGTACATAGATTAGTAGTACCAACCTTAAACTTTGTATACATATGACTTCGGAGTCGGCTGTGTCCTGTTCGGAGACGGAAGATGGTGACTTGTTCCTTTCTGTTTAGCATGTGATAGTCATCATGTGGTGGTGTTTGTGGCTTCCTGTAGGTTTTTATCATGCTTTTCTTCTGATTATAGGTGATCGGTATATCTGGTTGCTCCATTTCAATGCCCTCTTTGGCCAGGTATTACGGGAGCAATATTTAATAACCTTTTTGACTTTGCATTTCAGTTAACCCACGTTTGTTTAAACTTGATAAATACGAAGGCAGTACGTAAGAGAATAGAGTGAGAGAACGGTAAATAAAACTGTTGAGGAGAGACTTATCATTATCATCATCGGGTGCGGTGCCGACTGGCGTTGGCTATTATGTTTCTCCACAGTACCCGATCTTTCGTGCAAGCCATCAGTTCAGTTGGTAATCATAAGCAGTATACGCTATAGTGCGAGGGGACATAACCAAGAGAAGTACAAACAGTCCTAGTAATTCCCCTTGCACTATAGCTTATAGTGCTATAATCTAATCTCACACTACCCCGTCAAACTGTCCAGTATCTTTTCTCTCAACCTTCCCCTGGCTCTTCTTCCCTCTATTTTTCCTGTTGTTATAATATTTTCAACGCCCCTTTCTTGTCTCGTATTTTGTTTTAACAAGCTTTTTTTTTGTTACTCCAGCTATTCTCATACATTCTTCATTAATAATCTCTGATGTCCAGGGAATTCGCAACATTCTTCTGATAAATCATGTTTCTGCTGCTTCCAATAATCTTTGTGCAGACCTGCCTGTTGTCCATGATTCACTTCAATATAATAAGATAGGCCCAATATAGTATTTTAGGGCCTATTTTCTAACATTCATTGATAAGGATGTGCTGCATAATAAGTATTTTCATTCTCTGAAAAGCAATCTTTGCTTGGCCTATTCTGTTCCTAATTTATTTTCCGCATTTCCCATCGGAAGTTATTACTGCTCCAAGGTATTTGAATTTCTGCACTTGGTTTAGAATTGTTCCGTTTAATTTTATACTGCATTTTGGTAGATTTTGTTTCTTTGAAATAGCGGTGGTCTCTGTTGTTGCTGTTGTTGTTGTTGTTTTGTTTTGTTTTGTTTTTTATGCTAAGAGTAAGGCCTTTTTGTTCACTTTCTTTTGCCGACTTTATCCAAGAGAGGTTTTGCAGGAACTGTTGACTCTCAGCTGTCAGTACCTGTGTCGTCGGAGTATCGAAGGTATTGTATACTGTATCCTCCGACCTTTATACCTGGTTGCGTAATGTTCGTTCTTAGAATACTCTCGCTGTGCAGAGAAAAAAGATCTGGAGGTATTACACATCTCTGTTGCACTCCTTATTTTAATAGTTGACATTTTTCAGGCACTTTGATATTAGGCACTTTGGTATTAGGGACCTTGATATTAGGCACTTTGGTATTAGGCACCTTGATATTAGGCACCTTGATATTAGGCACCTTGGTATTAGGCACCTTGAGATTAGGCACTTTGGCATTAGGCACTTTGGTATTAAGGACCTTGATATTAGGCACCTTGATATTAGGCACTTTGGTATTAGGGACCTTGATATTAGGCACCTTGATATTAGGCACTTTGGTATTAGGGACCTTGATATTAGGCACCTTGATATTAGGCACTTTGGTATTAGGCACCTTGATATTAGGCACCTTGATATTAGACACCTTGATATTAGGCACATTGATATTGGTAACCTTGATATTAGGCACTTTGGTATTAGGCACCTTGATATTAGGCACCTTGATATTAGGCACTTTGGTATTAGGCACCTTGATATTAAGCACCTTGGTATTAGGCACTTTGGTATTAGCCACCTTGATATTAGGCACCTTGATAATAGGCACCTTGATATTAGGCACTTTGGTATTAGGCACCTTGATATTAGACACCTTGCTTAACATTCGACGGATGATGTATCAGCAAAGTTTTAAAAAAGCAGAATTGCCTAAGAGAAGACATCTTTTCTAAAAGTTGAAATCGGTACATTGCAGTAAGTCGCTATCTATGACAGGAAGAGAGTGCTACAGTGTTGCGTTCTTACAATGCTGCAGTGCTACATTGTTACAGTGCTACAGGGTTACATTAAACCAATCCTGTTCTATGGATGCGAAGCTGGGCGGTCAGTAAAGTAATACAAAGAAGATTGGAATCAGCAGAAATGTGGCTCCTAAGAAGAATGAGAAGGTACCATGGACAACCAGAAAATCCTCCTACGAATTTTTGAAAGAGGCACAAGAAACAAGGAAAGTTATAAAAACGATCGGAAAACGACAATTCAGATTTGTGGGACATGTTTGGAGGTGGGGCGGGCTAGAGCACCTAATGGCAGGACATGATCTCCTACGCCTGTCCGCCAGGACGATGAGAGAGAAAGAGAGAGAGAAAGAGAGAGAGATTTTCCAGTCTTATTTTCAACCCAAATCACCGTTTCCTGCTACCAGTATAGATGTATAATCCTCAGGTCTTTGCCGTCTATGTTGATGTCTTCAAGCATTTTAATAATCGCATCATGTTTCACCTGGTCGAATGCCTTGGTGTAATCATACAAACATAGAGATCTTTCTCTACTTCTACAACTCCTTCTGTTAGTGTTCGCAATGCAAAAATGGCATTGTGTGTTCCTTTCCTTCAACAAATCCGAACTGTTTTTCGGTGAGACAGTCGTGTTTAGCTGTAAAAGTGAGTACCCGATTCCGAGCTAGAGGCTTAACGTGAGAAAAAAGAAAACAAACAAAAAAGAAAATTGAACAAAGCGAGATAACTCACACCTGGAGGTCATGTTTACAGTGTTCCTCGTGTGCACGTGCCAGCATATCACGTGCTTGTTTGAGGTCTAATTAGAGCTGCTCTGTAGCCCCACATTGTTTACACATTTCTTCTCTGTTCTCTGTAAACTACCCCTCCCCCTAACCGCCCATATTTATATATTTTCTTCTTTTGTCGTGCTAATCATCTTTGCTTCACATCAGTGTCGAATTTAGGCTTTGTGAGGTCCCTAAGCTATACAAAACTAGTTTCCCTCGTGTTACAAAGTTACACCAGGAGATGTGTGAAACCATAAGCCGCAGTGCCTTCTTCTTCTTCTTCGTTCGCATTGTCTGTCTATATCTGCAGTCCTGTCTCTTGGATAAATTTCAATGTTTTTTTGTAATTCATGTATGGAACCATTGAGCTTATCTTCTTTAGTGGTTTCACTGGGCCAGTAATTATTTCTCAGTGTCTCGTAGTTGGTGCAGTTCTGGAGGATATGTTCCACAGTTTGGGGCACCTGGGCACATGTACATAGATTAGTAGTACCAACCTTAAACTTGGTATACATATGACTTCGGAGTTGGCTGTGTCCTGTTCGGATACGGAAGATGGTGACTTGTTCCTTTCTGTTTAGCATGTGATAGTCATCATGTGGTGGTGTTTGTGGCTTCCTGTAGGTTTTTATCATGCTTTTCTTCTGATTATAGGTGATTGGTATGTCTGGTTGCTCCATTTTAGTGCCCTCTTTGGCCAGATGGTCAGCTTTCTCATTGCCCGATATCCCACAGTGGGAGGGAATCTATTGCAAAGTGACTCCATTTTATAAGCCAATTTTTTGACAAGGCATCCTTAAGGTCTGGTAGTTTGTTGCACTGAAGAACTTCCAGTACTGATCTTGCATCTGTGAGAATTACTACGGGACATGTATCAATTCTGGAGTCTGATAGTTTTTCAACTGCAGCAATAATTGCCCTAACTTCTGCATCAAAGTTGTTGCAGTATTTACCAGTGGGTATGGAAATCTTGTCAGTGGTGTTGTTTGGATATTCAATATGTGCTCCTGCTCCTCCATTCTTTATGACATTATGTGCAGATCCGTCTGTATACACACGTATCCAGGTGTCACATGGATATTTGTCATCTAGAACACTAAGTGTGGCTGTTGATCTTAAAAGACTGCTCTGCATCTCACCATTCTGCACACCTTTCACTTCAGTCTGAATAGTTATTTGTGTATAATCTGCTTCTTTCCATGGTGTATGCTCTGGTACAGATGATAATGGAGCGACTACAGTTGGAAGGTCAGGTATCAGCTTACGCATATGCTTGCCCTGATGAATGAAGCTGCTTCTTTTAAGCCGTCTTAATGCCAAGTTATTGAATCTCTCCTTGAAGGGATGGCTTACAGAGCTAGCCGCAGTGCCGTATTTAGAATTTGTCAGAACCTAAGCTTAACACTTAACAAAACAGCTGAGACGAAACACATAAATGTCTTTGAATGTAAATGCTACAGAAGAGTTCTTCGGATATCATGGACGCAAAAAAGAACAAATATATCAATACTATAAAGAGCTTAATATTGAAGAAGGTTGACTAGTTTAGAAGAATAAACAGAGAGAACTGAAATATTTTGGACACATTAATGATAATTTATATAAGACCATTCATAGTGTGAAAAAGAAAGAAAGAAAGGAAGACCAAGATAACGATGGCTGCAAGACATCGTTGATGATCTGCAAATAGATGCATCAGCAGCAGGGCATCTTGCTTACAACCGAGAGGCCTACAGGAGAGCTGTTAGTAATACAAAGATCGGCTAGGGACATGCAGCTGACTGACTAGCTGACTGACTGAGACCCTAAGCTATATAACAGCGGGATCCTTCTTGTAACATAGTTACACCGGAAGGTGTGTGAGACCCTAAACTATACAAAACTTGGAGGTAACATAACAAAGTTACACCTGAAAGTATGTATACCCTAAGCTGTACAAAACTTGGAGGTAACATAACAAAGGTACACCTGAAAGTATGTGAGACCCTAATCTATACAAAACTTGGAAGTAACATAGCAAAATTACACCTGAAAGTATGTGAGACCCTAAGCTACATAAAACTTGAATCTCTCTTGTAACAAACTGACACCGGAAGGTGCATGACGGCCTAAGTAGTGAGGCTCTGAGCTATATAAAATTTGGACCCCTATTGTTACAAAGTTACACCTGAATTTGAGTGAAACCCCAAGCAAGATGCAGTGCCGGATTTAGACTTCCTGAGATTCTAAACTGAAATTCTTGACCTGGTGAATTCCCGTTTGTTAAAATCTTGTACCAGATGTGTGTAGCCCCGAGCTGTTAGCTTGTTTAGGTTATAACTAGCACTGGAAATGGCATCTCATCAAATTCTAGGCTTGGTATAATTGTTCTAACGATTAAATTTTGTTCCGGTTTTTCTGCATCATTTTCTATTTTTCCTCGCTGCCTTAAATTTTTCATTCATCTTTCTCTGTCTTTTCAGGTTTCATCATATTCTTTTCCTCTACACACTATCACTTTGTTCTCCTTATCATTATCTATCTATCTATCTATCTATCTATCTATCTATCTATCTATCTATCTATCTATCTATCTATCTATCTATCTATTCTCCTCTTTTAAACTCTATTACTAAACTCTATTACTACTCTATTCCTCTCATTCAAACTTTATCACTCCATTCCTCTCATCCAAAGCCTATCACTCTACTCCCTTCATCCAAACCCTATCACTCTACTCCCTTCATCCAAACCCTATCACTCCATTCCTCTCATTCAGTCTCTGTCATTCTAGTTTTCTCATCCAAACCCTATCACTCCATTCCTCTCATCCACACCCTATCACTATATTCCCTTCATTTAAACCCTACCACTCTATTCCTCTTATCCAAACCTATCACTTCATTGTTTTCATTCAGGCCCTATCCTCCTATTCCTTTAATTCAAAACCTATCACTCTATTCCTCTCATCCAAAGCCTATCTATTCAATTCATCCAAACCCTATCACTCTATTCCTCTCATCCAATCACTATCACTCTATTCCATTCATCCAATTCCTATCACTCTATTCCCTTCATCCAAACCCTATCACTCTGATTTTCTCATCCAAACTCTATCACTCCATTCCTCTCATCCAATCCCTATCACTCTATTCCATTCATCCAATTCCTATCACTCTATTCCCTTCATCCAAACCCTATCACTCTGTTCCTCTCATCCAAACCCTATCACTTTAATTTTCTCATCCAGTCCCTACAACTCTGTTTCTCTCGTCTATATGTATGTAGTTACTTTATTGTTAGTTATGTTTGTTATATGCGCAGCATATCTGTAGAATGTCTGGAATAGAGCGAAAGTCGTATGATAAAAGGCAGAATGTCAGACGGGCCTGTATGTCCAATTCTTAACCCTTTCGAAATAAGGATCAATCAATCAATCAATCAATCTCATCCAAACCCTATCACTTCTCGCATTTTTTCCACTTCAGACTATTCCTTTCACACCTTTCCTCTCATACTCTTCCTCTCCTGCTATTCCCCTAGGACTATTCCTTTCCCACCTTTCCTCTCATACTCTTCCTCTCCTGCTATTCCCTTAGGACTATTCCTTTCGCAGATAACCCTTCATACTATACTCTTCATATTTATGTATTTTACAAACTACCAAGAGCAAACAGACACGTTTATTTCTGTAGGTCTTTTAAGAAATATAAGAATTTGGGAAATGAGAAAACAAGCGCAAGACAGACAGAGAAGAATCAGATATCCGAGAGTAGAGAAAGTTTAGGTAGGTCTGAAGATATAAACCAGGATAGAAGGTGAGGCGACGTGGCGCTGAATGAAGGTTCAGATATCAGTGAAAACATCAAACGATCCTGGATCCCTGTTTGCCACGTGGTAGGCACAGTTTGTATAAAGTTACACCAGTCCGGGGTATTCTCCCCGTGACCTTTCGGCTTCAGTTTCCCTCCATGTGTTAGATCTGTTCCGTCTACCACGGCTGCTTTGTCTGTTTATCTATCTATCTATCTATCTATCTATCTATCTATCTATCTATCTATCTATCTATCGATCTATCTATCTGTTTGCCTGCCTGTCTATATGTCTGTCTGTCTGTCTGTCTGTCTAAGTTTGGCCAACATTTAAACAGCACTCTTCTCCCAAACTCTATACTTTATTTGTTTAAGAAAAGCCTTGCTTACTCTGCAGATCACCTTTGGAATGCCCTCCAAACGTTTTCATTATCTACTTTATTTATATTACAACACTCCCCCCCCCCCCTCATGATTGGAAAACTTTCCCTGGCACATTGGACCTGTAATGCTGGGATTGAATGTAAATGATTTTACATTGAACTATCTTACTGATAGTAACTTGCTAGACACTTGTTACTGTGCGAGACTGTGAGAGTAACTTTGTTACATGTATATACATGCAGTTACTTTTTGTATTGAGCATTTGGATGTTTAAGTGTTACAAGTTGAAATTCAATTATGTGTGTGTTCGCGCGCGCCCGTGCGTTCAGAGCCTGATTTAAAAAGTATCAGGTACTTAAATAGCCAGTCTAAGGAACTGTGTTTTGGACGAACACACTTATCGTTTTACGAAAAACCATTCTTCATTCTTTCTGCTTCATTAAACGGGGGAGAGATTTCGCTAAACGAGATCTTCCACTGTGAAACAAGAGAGAGCAGCATTTAACACCTCATTTACATCTTTCTGCAGCTTTAAATGATGCGGAACATTTTCATATTTTGCCTCTCGCTTTCCTCTGATTCTCCGACTTTGCAATTCGTCCCGGGTGTCTTTGGTGTGCAGTTGGCTTACTTCCCCCTTGCTTACAAAGGTGTACTCGCTCAAGGCGCGCAAAATAGGAGATCTTCCACGTGCCCACTCGCGCTAGACTATACGTGCAGGACCGAGTCTCGAAGTGGGAGTGAAATACCTGCAGTCAGGACCGCCTACATCCACTTGACATTTCCCACACGAGGACCTACAACATTTCAACTCTTTGACTCTTATTTTTGTGATATCATAAACTTCAGATGTTGGTTCAGGACGGTCAAGAGCAGAGGTGGAGCGCAGCTTTGTAGTTATTACTTCGGCTGCGTCATTCTTCGTTAATCAAGTGTCAGCTACCTGTAAGGTACGTAAAATGATTTCATTATCATCACCATCATCATTATCTTGTCAGCAGGCCCGGAAAGGGGGGGGGGGTCCACCCGATGCATAGCTCCGGTACCCGAGGGGCTTTCCTTTATAAGGGTAGCCCCGGAAGGCTTTAAGATGGATTGTTAGTGGATGAAAACAGATTGATGGGAGGGGAGAGGTATATGTAAGTTTTGCACGGGCAGAAAATCGCTTCGGGTTTTTACCTGTTTGAGGTACGCGAAGATCAGGTTAGCCATCGTAAATTTTGATGGTCTCTGTGACTTCTAACATACCATCTAGTCAGATTGTCTTTTTATCTTCTCCCTCAGTATTCCTCTGACTCTCTTCCCTTTGATCTTTCTTGTCGTTATAGCGTGTTTCCAGCTCTCAGAATGCAAACCTATCAGAACGATCATTAAAGGTATAAGCGACCCTAGTATGACACATGCTTGAGAAGAAGCCTTGCTTACTCTGCTGCTTGTCTTTGTAATACCCTTCCATATATCGAGGCCCGAGATCTATGAAGAAGCATGACTGCCAATGCCTACTGGCACGGCACATGATGATGATGATGATGATGATGATGATGATGATGATGCCATGGTGGCACCCAGAGAATATAGAGTGCTGCTGCCTATATTTTCCTTGACCTGACGGCACACTAGAGGACGATGTGATCAGCATCACGCCGGGTGTCTTCCCTTCCCCAGCTCCAGGAAAAACCAGGTACCCATTCTTACAGCTGGGTGTGGGGGGAGACTAATGAGAGACTAATACACTAACCACTCCACCACTCAGGTGCCCCTCATTAACCTGTCATAAATCATGTGCCCAATATATCTTCAATGGATTTTTACACTTGTAATGAAATGTCTTTTATCAGTTCCTTTTGTTACTGCACTAGTCATAAAGTAGACGGGCCTGCGTGGCCAATTCTGAAAAATAAAGTTCGTTCGTGTAACATTCATTCTAACTGTATAAAGTGTTGTTTACGTTATTCTGAGGCGGGGGGTAATATGTTTCTCATGTTCCTGGTAGTCTTCATTGGAAATTGAGCAAAATAACGAGAGACTGGGTCTATGATTTCATCATTTTAAATTATTTGTAAAACAGCTGGATTCCGATTTACGTATATCTGACGTATGTAGATTCAAGCTTACGTGAAAACAAGAACGCACCAGAAAAATGTACGGAATTTTATGGAGCAAATCTGGTAACCTAATGTTCGGTCACTTGGTCTGTAATAAAACATGGTTTCAAGTCATGGACTTAGCATAGCTTTAGCTTACGTAAGCTGGAAGTTTCCTGTACAATGTTCTTATTATCTGCTGTATTTTCTTCCATAGACATTTTCATGTTTACTACATTGTCTGCCAGATCTTACTCTTTTACTCCTGAATTAATTTCCCAACTCTGCCAGAGTAAACTTTGATGAGAAATTTTGGTAGAAGGAAACAGAAAGGAAGGTGCTCTGTATAATTTAAAAACATGGATTAGGGTAGAAATGTGAGCTAATTTTCATTTTATTTAGACTTTACCTAAAGACTGCACGGAGCGTTTTGTTCACACAGGTGTGCAAGATCTTCCAATGTCACAGGTGTTGTTTCGGAGTGTAAGAGTTAATAAAACACGTTCGTGTCAGAAATCAGAAGTTAAAAAGGCCGAAAGGTCTGCATAGAAAAGGTGATGGTGAGGAATTAACTTCTCTGGTGATCTGAGAAGTTCTGCTTTGTTTTGTTTTGTTTTTTTTTTTTTTTGCTGTTTGTTTCTCTAGAACAGAGAGAATCCTGCCTAGCTCGTGTTGAAGAGCTTACATTATCCCAGGTACGGGCGTTGATGTCCGCCAGCAATAACCCAAAGTTTTGTAGTTTAATCTAAATACCCCCGCGCTTAAAACAGGCCCCAGGAGCAGCTTAGGTTTTCTCTTGACGTCATTCTTTCATCAGCACGAACAATAATCGGGGCCCCACGCAGAGCTTTCGATGAGACAAAATTCCGGTTAATGTACACAGCTATCTGCAGAAATCTATTAGAACTTGGGTTTTTTTTTCCTCTCAGTTTTTAGGTGAGTTTCAGTCCACGAAGTCCGATGTTTCCTGCTGAGACTCGGGTATTTGAGTTTTGGATTGCCTGTACAGAAATTGTTAAGAGAAGCAGGTTTAGTGGGCATAACATCCCTTGATGAAGTCGAAAAACTCGCCGAAAACAGGAAAACTTGGCAGACAACTATGCGAGACCTATGTGACGTTTAATGGTGCCGGAAGGATGTAGTACGTACAGAAAATCATCCAGTGCAGACGGACAGAGCCAGGTTTGGTACAGCCAATTTATTTATGGAAAAACGCGTTTACAGTTAAGCAACTGAGAAAGAGTGAAATAGAACATCTAGAAAAATAACAGAGGTTCTCTCTTTTAAGCTCTACTTTCAATGACATCATATTTGTGACAGTTATTAGGTAAAGATAAAAAAAATTCCATTTTCATGCTATTAAGGGATATTGGAGACAGGTTGTTAGGTCCGTATTTCCCAGACTTTCGCTACATGAAAGTCTGATTGGTCAGAATCACGCCTGGCGGCATTTACCTTCCCAGATTTCTCTGGTATCCATTTTTTAGAGGCCATTTTTTTTTGTTGTGTACCAGAAAAAAAAAAATCCCACTGCTGGGTAAAACCGGATTAGTAAATCGAGCGCACTCTTATTAGATAAGCGTGAACCATTTGTTTTTCAGCAATAGTCGGGGCCATGGAGAACCAAGTCTGGCCCCGAAGTGGGTTCTAAGAGGGCCCCATATATAAATACGAAGACAGAATTTCCAGGATTTTGTCTTTAATAAGAAAAAAAAATTGAAAAAAAAAACCACAGGGCTACCGGACCCCCACCCTCCACCCCCTTCCTCAACAGTCCAGGGCCCAAGTGTACAATCCACCTCCTCTCCTCCTCTCTTCGTGGGGCCTGAACAGAGCTGTGATAGAATCGTAAGAAGAGTTATAACTTCTAACACAAATTCTGTGTGCGCATGTTCTGGCCATATACACGTAGTTTCCTGAAATGTACTCGTTTTTTAAACGCGTCTTAAAAAGAGATACAGGTACTTCTGGATTTTAGGCACGTCTACCTGTCTCTAGCTCAAAATTAGTTTGCCGTCCTTGGATTTGTTTGTTTATGTGTTGTGTGTTTGATATTTTTTCTTAACATGTTGTATATTTCTGGAGAGAATCCATCCGCTGTGTGAGCGTTTTCTTCTATTTCTTTTTCTTGGAATTGGACTTCCCAGAAAGTTGTGAAGATTCATAACTTTTTTTTTTCATTTTGCTTTCTGGCTGCGAACTAAATGTAATAGAAAAATATGAAAATTCTGTCAGTTCAAGAAATAATGAACACATTTCGAGCAGAAAATATTAAAAATTTCTGGTTATAAATCCCATAAATTGAAGGAGATACGGGTCGGTATTTTATCACTCCGTGAAGTGATATTTGCATTTGCCAGACTATTACACGGAGGGTATCATATTTTCGTGTGCACAGCCGAGTACAGGTGCTAATATTCTGCTTCTTAAGCTTTTTCTAAGTTGTCGTTATTCTTGATCTTCTCACATCCATCTTCTTCTTCTTTTTTTGTTTTTGTTTTGTTTACCACTTCTTTCTTCTCCTCCTTCTCATCATGTTTCTACTACTATTACTACTACTACTATTACTATTACTACTACTACTACTCATTCATTCATTTGCATGTCCCTTGCGGAACTTTGCCTCCCAAACAGCACTCCTGTAGGCCTCTCGGTTGTGAGCAAGATGGCCTGTTGCTGTTGCATCCATTTCCAGATCGTCAACGATGTCTTGCAGCCATCTTCGTCTTGGTCTTCCTCTTTTTCTTTTTCCCATTATGTATCCTTCCAATACGGTCTTCTCTAAATTATCATGACGTTTAATGTGTCCAAAATATTTTCTCTCTTTAATCCTCTTTACTAGCCAGCCTTCTTCAATATTAAGCTCTTGTAGTTTAGATATATTTGTTCTTTTTTGTGTCCACGATATTTGGAGAACTCTTCTGTAGCATTTACATTCAAAGGCATTTATGTTTACTACTACTACTACTATTACTATTACTACTACTACTACTACTAATATTACTGCTGCTAGTAATACTACTACTAACTACTACTACTACTACTATTACTACTACAACTATTTATTCTTCACTCCTTCTCCTTACCTTTCCTTTACTTCATTATGCTGTTTTCCTTCTCCTACTTCTTCTGCTTGTCCTCCTTCATTCAGTGACATATGCTCAGCCTTCTGCATCAGGAGTAGGCTCTGTCTCCTTGACCCCAAACATAAACGGGGGTGGAGTGAGGGTGGGGGGGGAGGGAGGTTCTTCACGACCAGTATCCCATCCCCATCCTTTTGTGTGTGTGTGTGTGTGTGTGTGGTTTTTTTTTAACCGGGCGTCTAAAAATTGTTTGACAATGAAACATAAGCTCTCAGTTACTTGTATCCTCCTCGTGACAGAAAACCTAAACATGTGGTGGAAGTTTACTTTACTTAATGTGTAAACTACAGCTGAAGATACTAACAAAAGGACTCTGGAAAGAAAAGATTTGAATCTTGCTCAGAATAGCTACTCTTCTCAGCTATACATTTTTTTTACCGAACATTTCAATTTTATTCATTCTAAATGAGAATCTAAAGAAAAAAATGTTTAAAAAAACGACCAAAATGAACCATCAGACGGATTATTATTCCCGAAAATGTCCGCGTGACACGTTCTTGGACCGCTACGCACTACATCTAGCAGCTCTCTCCTAGCTTAAGCTTGCATTCTTCCACACATTCTCACTCTGTGATGTAACTGGTGACATCAGCTCAACACGCAGACATAGAAAAATATGTTTATTGATTAATCACAAACATGAGACAACCAGACCTATCTGCGCACGTTATGGCGGTCCAAGAAAAACTAAGGGAACAAGAAGCACAGGAACACCGACAACTTAAATATCTAAACAAAACACAAAACCCCAGAGAATAGGAGAGGTCAGCCGGTCTAATTAGAGGTAGCATTCATTCATTCATTCATTCATTATCATGTCCCTTGCGGAACTTTGCCTCCCTAACAGCTCTCTTGAGGATTTCTGGGCTGTAAGCAAGACGCCCTGCTGCTGATGCATTCATTCGTATATTATCAACGATGTTTTCGTTTACAAAGGCAGCAGAATATAGCCTAGAAACACAACACACTATTGTGATTATTATTATTATTATTATTATTATTATTATTATTACTGATATTATTGTTATTATTACTGATATTACTATTATTATTTATCGTGCTATATAGCGTTGGCGACCATGCTTCTTCATCTTGTGCGGTCCTTGGTGCTTCTAATGACATCCGATGCTTCGTTTTCCATGACCCTGAGATATTTTTCTTTTCACCTTCTCTCTTCCTTTTTTCCCCCTTTGACTTTTCCGGTCATTACTTCGCTCTCCAACTTCTGTCTTCTCAAGACATTTCCAAGAAATTTTGGTTGTCTTTTCGTTATCACTTCAACTAATTTTCTTTGTTCTAAAACTTCTCTGACGGCCTCTTTGTTTGCCTTTTTTTTTTCCCTGTCTGGCTGGGTTATTTTTCCAAAGTCGTATCTCTGTTGCTTTCAGTTTCTTTGTCACTGTTTAGTTGGCTGTCCAAGTTTCACAATCATATAGCACTATTGGCTGTCAAATGCTGGTAATGAAAGAAATTCAGAAGTTGAATTCAGTGAGAAGGTATACGCGTTTCTTTTCGATCATATCTCGCCCCGTCTGATAGACAACACATTCGCGCCTCAGATATATGAGCAAGGAGATTAGCCTGCACAGTTAGCCACTTTCTGGCCAGAACTGACTTTATTTCCATATGAGACTGCAATAATTTATACTCTTTATCTCACGTGATCGACAGACTGGGACCCGCTGGCCACATCACGTTAATATATTGGGTCATTATTACGTAGTGTTACGTAGATGAAATAACTATTATTCATAGTTTTGTAATATGTATTATTATTACTTTCATTTATTAGCTATAGACATGAATGCAGCTCGTCGGCCGCTCACATAGGGTGCCATACAGGCCATCATCATCATCACCATGTGCCGTGCCGACTGGCGTTGGTTATTATGCTTCTCCAGAGTATCCGATCCTTCATGCAGGCCATCAGCTCAGTTGGTGATCTCCTCTCACACCATCCCGTCAGACTGTCCAGTATCATTTCTCTTGGTCTTCCTCTTGATCTTCTTCCTTCTATTTTTCCTGTTGTTATAATATTTTCAATGCCCCCTCTTCTCTTTGCATGTCCTATGAAAGTACATTGTCTCTCTCTTATCTTTTTGACAAGGTTTTTTTGTCTCTCCAGCCCTTCTCATACATTCTTCATTAGTTATTTTTGCTGTCCAGGGGATTGGCAACATTCTTCTAATAAACCACATTTCTGCTGCTTCCAATGATTTTTGTGCAGACTTGCCTATTGTCCATGATTCACTTCCATATAACAAGATAGGTTCAATATAGCATTTTAGGACTCGTTTTCTAACATTCATTGATAAGGATGTGTTGGTTAATATGTTTCTCATTCTCTGAAATGCAGTCTTTGCTTGGCCTATTCTGTTCCTAATTTCTGTTCTGCATTTCCCATCTGAAGTTATTTGAATTTCTGCACCTGCCTTAGAATAGTTCCATTTAATTTTATACTGCATGCTGGTGGATTCTGTTTCTTAGATATAACCATAGTCTCTGTCTTTTTGATGTTCAAAGTAAGGCCTTTCTGTTCACTTTCTTTGGCGACTTTATCCAAGAAATTTTGCAGGTCTTGTTGGTTCTCAGCTATCAGTGCTGTGTCGTCAGCATACCGAAGATTGTTAATATTGTATCCTCCAATTTTTATGCCTGGTTCTGTGATGATTGTTCTTAGAATATTCTCGCTATACAGAGAAAAAAGGTCTGGAGATAGTACGCATCCTTGTCGCACCTCTTGTTTTATAGGTTGATATTTTCCAATTCTATTTTCAACTCGAACTGCTGCTTCTTGCTGCCAGTATAGATGTTTTACAATCCTCAGGTCTTTGCCGTCTATACTGATGTCTTCAAGCATTTTAATAATTTCATTATGTATCACCTTGTCAAATGCCTTGGTGTAATCAATGAAGCATAAGTAGAGATCTTTCTGTACTTCTAAAGCTCTTTCTGTTAGTGTTCGTAAAGCATAAATGGCATTGTGTGTTCCCTTTCCTTCAACAAATCCAAACTGTTCATCTGCTATTTCCATTTTTATCTTTTTCCTTGTTCTTCTCATAATTATTCTCAGAAGTAGCTTCGTTATGTGACATGAGAGGCTGATAGTCCGGCGGTCGTCACATTCCTTTGCACCTGGTTTCTTTGGTAGTGCTATAAACGTGGATTTAATCAGGTCACTGGGAATATAACCACTGTTGTAAATGGCATTCAGTAACTTGGTTATTATTTTTATTCCTGTCTCCTCTAGTGCCTCTATTTCTTCTATTGTTATATTATCAGGCCCAGTCGCTTTTCCTTTCTTCATGTGTTTGATGGCATCTATGATTTCATCTTCAAGTATTGGTGGTCCCTCACAGTTTTCAGTATCTGGTGTTAATTCTGTTCTTTCTCCTCCATATAGCTCACCGATATACTCTGTCCACCTGTCCACAATGTCTTCTTTTCCCATTAACATTTTACCTTCTTTCGACTTCAGCATCCTGTGGTATATTTTGTTTTCCTGCCTGTGAGTTCATTAATTCGTTTGTGCATGTTTTTTGCTGTCTTTAATATGAGAGTCCTCTATCTGTCTGTACTGCTCATTTAACCACACTTCTTTTGCTTCTCTGCATTTGCGTCTTATTTCTTTATTTATCTTGTTATATTTTTCCTCGTTATTTTTACTCCTCCTCCTCTTGTCCATCAGTCCTAAGATGTCGTCTGTCATCCATTTATTTTTAGGGGCTTCTTATTTTGGTGGTATTATCTCCTTAACAGTTTGGTGGATAGAATATCTTAACATTTCCCATTGTTCATCTATACTATTTATCTTTGCTATTGCATTGAATCTATTTGTTATAATAACTTTGTATTGTTCTCGCAGTTCTTGGTCATTTTTAAGAAGTTCTGTATTCAGTTTGATGTTTCTCACTTTTCTGCCTGCTTTCTTTAGTTTTATTCTAACTTTTCCACAGAGTGGATCATGGTCACTATTGCAGTCAGCTCCTGGCATGGTTTTTGTTGTCAGTAATGCATTGCGGAATCGTTTGTTGATTAATAAGCCATAAATGCCCATACAGGCCACATGTACCAAAAGGTTGCCAAACGAGTCACTCTTATAAAACAATACGAATAGTTTTTGAGTATATATATATATAGTTTTTTCATATATGTATATATATATACATATATGAAAAAACTATATATATATAACTATATATCTGTATATATATATATGTATATATATATATATATATATATGAGAGCAGACCTTGTATGAGTTTAGATAAGTTACGAGAGAGCTAATAACAAAGCTTACTTGAATTTAGATGAGTAACGGTCATAATAAAAGCACAATTTCAGATGAGTTTTCATCACGCAATTGTCGTTGCATCAAATGAAGTCTCACCTAGATCAAGTGTTTTTGTTACATCTACACTTTTATACTTTTGGTACTTTGGAGGTGTATGGTTCAGTTGTGTGTGTGTGTGTGTGTATATATATATATATATATATATATATATATATATATATGAACCTTAAGTGCCCAGGGCACATGGGGCTTCCGCAAGGTTTTTCCACAAATGCCTGTCCTTCGCCTTTTTTTCTGCTCTTGCCCAGGTAATTTGTAATCCTCTATTGCTCAACATCCTTTCTGTTGTTCTTCTCCATGTCTCTTTTGGTCTACCCTTACTTCTGTTCCCCTGTGGTGTCCATCTTAGTGCTATTTTTGGTAGTGAGTTGTCAGTCATTCAGTGCACATGTCCCAACCATCGCCAGCGTCTTTCCTCAATAATTGTTGTCAGTGGCTTTATCTGCATTTCTGCCAATAAGATTTTATTTCTTATGGTGTTTGGCCAAAATATTGTTCTAATTCTTCGTAAACATTTAGTTTGGAAAAAATTCAACTTGTTTTCTATGGTTTTGGTGATTTTCCAGCATTGACTTCCATAGAATAGTACACTTAGAACATTACTCCTAAATATCCTGATTTTCATATTTATGCTTAGTTTTTTTTTTATTTCCATATAGTCTGCAGCATTGCAAAAGCCTGGTTTGCTCTAGTAAGTCTGCTGTTGATGTCCTCTGTGCTGTCTCCATTTTCTACTACTCTGCTGCCAAGGTATACAAATTCGTTTACCTCCTCCACTAACTTGCTATCTACTCTGAGTACATTTCTGTTGTTCACATTTTGCTTCATTAACTTTGTCTTTCCTACGTTGATCTTTAGTCCTATGTTGTTTGCATTCTGAGTTAGCTTGTTTATTTTATCTTGCATATCTTTGTGACTGCTTGATAACAGACAAATGTCGTCTGCAAAGTCAAGGTCCTCCAGCACTGTGTCAAGGGTCCATTGTAATCCTCTGCGTTTGTCTGATGTTGCATCCTTCGTTAAATGTATATATATATATATATATATATATATATATATATATATATATATATGAGGAAAGTGGGCGGAAACAAGAATGGTAGAAAGTAGGACCATACAACATTCCAATATTTCGACAAAAGTCTTTTTCAAGGACCATAAACAAAAACAACTTCAACAGATTTTTTTAAAAACCCACTACAAATAGATTTTAAAATGTTAAACTTAGCTCTTTTGAGTATTCTCCTTGTAAGAAGGCGGGCATAAATTGCAGTAATTTGTTTGTGTCATCACTGCTGTCATTTCTCTTGTTTGTTAACTCTAGAAGGCTACGGTAGACGAATTGTCTTAGTCTTTTTTTCATTATTCAGTCATTTTACGTTAATGAAGATAACTAAGGAGACAGTTCAGATCATCTACAGGCGTACCTAGAGTGCAAAGATAAACGTTCTCTCTAGCTATGCATGTTTGTATTTCAGTTTCATGTAGCTGGACCCTATTACACAGCAGTGGAAGAAAAGAAGTAACAATTTACACGTTGTTTAACTCCCCACTTATAAAAGCCATTATGATAAGCAACAGACTGAGAGAATGGACGAAGATAGACAAACAAAGATGGCTCAAATAGAAGTGATGAAAGGGAAGAGATCAAGAGGTATGCATAGACAACAATGGCTAGACAACGTAGAAGAAGATGTACGCGCTTTTGGAATCGACAAGTGGCAAGAAAATATAAAAAAACAGAGATGAATGGAGACGTGTCTTGTCTGCAGCAGTGAGCCTCAGTGGCAGCTCATAGAAGAAGTATCTAGTCATTTATCGCTTAATCTTCTGAAATCTCTTTCACTTTCTGTTCTCTGTGAACGTATCTATACGAAGAGTCAAGAAAACCCAAAACATGCTTCAGCCATCTGTAAATTTCATTGAAAAATTCCACAGAAAAAAAAAAAATCCTGTTTTTCTTTCTCTTTTCCTAAGCTTCAGCAACCATTGATCATGTGACCTACAACGCAACTTCTATTCCTCAAGGGTTCAAACGAAACGGCTGTAACATTCCGAGGAAACCTTTCTTCCCACAAGTTCAGACTCCCAGTACCTGATCCACGTACAAATATCCACCAGGAACATCACTCATCCAGGACATTTCCTGCAGAAGAATTTTTTTTCTGTTTGTTTTTAAAACAGGTTCGTTTCCCCAGTCCGCATCATTTCTTCCCCCTTAGAGTAGAGCAGAAAAGTAGAATATGAAAACAGAATGTGTACTTTTGCTCCAATGTCAGCATTTATTTTCTTCTTCTAAGTCATAAATTTGTACTGTCAAGTCATCAGTCTTTGCTTTATATATATATATATATGGATGAACCATAGCAGACCAAGACCCTTGCTCCACCTCTTCGTTGGTACCGCCAGTGACAGGCCTAGCTTGGCTAACAGCGCACGGATGGCCACAGTCCTTATGGCGGTGGAGTCTGATAAAGAAACATTGCGCACCTCCCCCCCCCCCGGCCTGCTTTTTACCTCCATTCAGGGACTGAAAAAAATAGCCGCCATAACCCGTCCCCCCGCCGACGAGATTTCTGTACCTCAACGTCTTCACCGCACCGACTACAGAGAACACCAGCTCGCAGTTTCAGGGAGAAGAAGAAGAAGAAGATTAACTATGTGGATACACAATCTTCACCGCACCGACTACAACGAACACCAGCTCGCAGTTTCAGGGAGAAGAATAAGAAGACAAAGAAGTAGAAGAAGAAGAAGAACAACAACAAAAGAAGAGGAAGACGAAGAAGAAGAAGAACAACAACAACAACAAACGAAGAAGAAGAAGATTAACTATTTGGATACACAATCTTCACCGCATCGACTACAAAGAACACCAGCTCGCAGTTTGTAGGAAGAAGAAGAAGAAGAAGAAGAAGAACTATTTGGATACACAATCATCTGTGTATGACACTAATTACCAGTTGGATGTGACATCACACTCAACAACGGCACCGCCATCTATTGTTTCTGACATCACAATCAACTGTTCAGGATCCTGTCACCAACTGCTTGTGACATCAGAATCCTGAGTATCTTCTTTCATAAGCCCAACTATCTTTTAAGTGTTAATTTATCTTTTTCTGATACTTTTTTTTAGCTAAAAGTGCGTGGACGCTACATAAAAAAAAATTTGTGAAACGAGCTGCCGTAAAACGAAGATTTCCCGGAACCAGAAACGGCAGCTTATAGTTGCCCGTGCTAGAAAGTTTGAAGTATGTTTTCTCTTCCAGCTGTCATTGTCCTGAGCCGATACAACGATATAAGAAAAATAACTAGTGCAGCATATACTTTCACCAAGAATTTCTTATTTTATACATTATAATTACCAGTAGAATAGTTATTTGCTTCCTTTTTCTGTTTAAAAGAAATGAGAAAGTAAGTTTTTCTCACTTGTTTAAAGATAGTAGGTGGACAGACATAAGTTTGTAATTTGTCGTATGTGCGTTCGTCTGTAGCCTCCACTAAGTACTAGAGGAAAGGATTTTGGTAATACTTATAGATCGTGGTTGATAGTGGAGAAGAAATGAGTAAGAATCCTACTGAAATAAATCATGGCGCCAACAAACAAACAAAAAAATTGCACTTAGCTTTTCGTCTCCCATCGTTTGTTGACGGGGTTACAACTGGTAGTTATATATAATTATTGCGAAGTAGTTTCATCATTCTGGTGAAATGTCTCGCACGGTTCTGGGTAGAAATTTATACAGAGCAAAGACTGGCATTTCAACCAGCACCGATGGGTTTGGTGGTTTCAGAATCAAAGTTCACATCGGGGTGTCTGTATTCATCTGGCATTTTTTCCAAGTTCTGTATTTTTTTTAATAGCTCCGTTAGTTGTCCGCGGACGTTCGGGGAAACTATTGGGCTACCTAAGACAAGAAATCTATTTCAGTCAGTTCTCGAGGCTTTATTTTCTAACACCAAGATACCGAGCTCGTCATAAACCTCATCGACTTACCTCATCTGCTCTGCACCGGTTTCCATCTGCTCCACGGAAGCAGTGACATTTGCTTCGGCCTCTCAAGATCTGATCCAGCATCGGGACCCAGGTCGTCTTCCAAATGTCAAAATGTCTCCTCCCAGAGCGTTCTGATTTGTCAGGAACTCACATGACAGGGATAACTAAAGCATAATGGCGTTATTTTCTGCGGGTTCTCTGGGATAAATGGTATCTTCGGAAAGGTAGGAAAGGTAAGAAAGGTAATGGCGCACCTGCGAGGGGTGAGTCTGTGGTAGCTTCAGTACCTGTGGTTGTAATTATAGAATCGAGAGGTGGCATTTTACCACGATTTTGTGATAGTATGGAAAATGCAAAGGTTTTGAGGAGGAGGAGGAAGAAGAAGGAGAAAAAGAAGAAGAAAAGCAGAAGAAGAAGAAGAAGAAGAAAAGCAGAAGAAGAAGAAGAAGAAGAAGAAGAAGAAAAGCAGAAACAGAAGAAGAAGAAGAAGAAACTGTGGTGTTATATCGAAATGATTGTCATGATGAGCTTAATGTTTCGGTAAACTGGGATCATGAACGCTTAAAGTAGTATCTCCAATCTCGTGAAACCGTTACAAATCAACAACTCACAGACCTCTGGAAGCCCCCCCCCCCCCCCCATCCACCCAAAAAGGGCCCTCTCCACTTTGAAAATTACAAATTTAAAAGGCCGAAACGCTTTTCCTTGGGCACTTCTCAGACCTTCTGACGAAGTTGTATATTTGTTTAGCTTTCTGGGAGACCAGTGGTTCATTTTAATACTGTTAAGTTATAATTCATATGTTATCTTTCGTGTTCTGATTATATTTCTGGACTTTGAGTGACGGCGATTGTCGCGTATGGCAGCACACTTTGGCCATTTAAAGTTTATCAACCTGATCTACTTTCTTACAGCATTGTTAACACGTTGGGACCGCGACGATATTATCTTTCTCTATTGTCACTTTTTAATTTATGAATGCGTGTTACTACTTCTTCTTTTTGTTCACTTCAACATTTCAGAATGTCACTTCACGTGATACCATATGGTTCACCAAGGGCTGAAATCTTAACACACATAGTCACTACAAAATTCGGATGGTTCGTTTCTGAATCAAATTATAGTTCATCTTTAATGTTTACCAAACTAAACGCACAAGTATCAGACTGAGTCATCTCAGAAAGAATTTTACACAAAGTTCCAAAAATATCACATCTTCTGCATTTCTCACGCAGTACTAATAATCACTTTCTAACTTGAAACACATCTTCTGTCTGTCCTAAACTACTTCTGGTTCTAAACTGCTCCTCAATCTCCTGAATATCTATTGCTCTGCCTGTCCATCTGTTCCATCTGCCGTTATTCTTCTATCCATCCTTATATTCATCTTTTCTGTTCTTTATTTTTTTGTCTTCTTTCTGTTCAAAACTACATGCCTGGCAATAGTTGTCCAATATGGCACACCTCTAGACGTGTCTATTGGTCAGCTTGTTGACTACATACTGAATGAACTTCGGGATAAGTCGGCCCACTCCCTCTGGTCATCTTATTGCTCCCCTGGACTATTCATGTGTCCACATTATGTCTTAAGATTAGCAAATATGCCTCAACTGTCTGTGAGTCTGTTGCGTCTAATCCGTCTATTCAGTTTTCTCCCATTGGGTAGACTCTTATTACTCAGTGTCAGGTGTTTGCGATACTTGTAAATAAAGATGCCCAAATAGTAGAAGTGATGAAAGGGAAGAGACCAAGAGGTAGGCATAGACAACGATGGCTAAACAACGTAGAAGAAGAAGTACGAGCTTTTGGAATCGACACATTTACGCAGTGTCCATCTGTCTGTCTTCATATTGCTGACTTACCCATTCAGTTTAGTCATGTCAGGACTATTATAATCCGTGTGTATCTCTTTAATCTCTCTTTCCCTCAGCGTCATTATGTCTCGTATTTATAGCTATCTACTTAATTCTGTTGTATTACTACTAATACCGTGGGAATGTTCCTCTCCTATCGTTTCTCACATTTTCCATCGTTTCGTACCTATTTTCTGCTTATCAATAATAAGCATAACTATAATAAAAATGTTAATAGTAATAATAATAATAATAATAATGACTTGTTTACTATCCTTATATACAAGTCTATAATAATACTACAATCATAACTTACAAGAAACTATGTTACATCATGTCCAGCCAGAGACATTCCAGCCACCCTGGATGTAGAATCGAGGATCCAGCTTCTTCAGGGGTTGGGGTAGATGTTGACCACATCACCCTCTAGTGTGAGCCGACATGTCAAGGAAAATATGAGCACCGACACCATTCCCGGGTGGCATGATCTTACATCCTTCTCGTGTCATCAGACGTCACACAGGTCTCGCAGTGTGTCTCGCCATGAGTTGCTATTCACGGCAAGCTTATCAATCTCAGCAAGGGATCTGATGCCAGTCATCTCGCCATCTCTTATCAGTGTTCCTTTTAGGATCTCTCAAGGTGAACCTCTTTTCCTTTTTTCCAGATGTCTCCCATGTAAATGCTACAGAAGAGTTCTTTAAATATCATGGGCACAGAAAAGAACAAATATATCCAAAATACAAGAACTTAATACTGAAGAAGGCTGGCTAGTAAAGAGGATTAAACAGAGAAAACTTAAATATTTTGGACATATAAAACGTCATGATAATTTAGAGAAGACCGTCTTGGAAGGGTACATAATGGAAAAAAGAAAAGAGAAAAACCAAGGAGAAGATGGCTGCAAGAAATCGTTGATAATCTGCAAATGGATGCATCAGCAGCAGGCCATCTTGTTTACAACCGAGAGGCCTACAGGAGAGCTGTTAGGGAGGCAAACTTCCGCAAGGGACATGCAAATGACTGACTGACTGACTGACTGACTCCCATTTGATGGCTTGCTTCGTGATTCTCTGATTGTTTCTTCTCATCAAGTGACTCACATATGGCATGGTTGGACCATGCTAGCTTTATTTTCCTCCGCTCTTTGCATCAGCTTCCTACCTCTTACAATAACGGATATTTGGTAACTGCAAGATCTAACAGGTTAAAGGAAACTATGACACCAGACAACGGAGACTGGATAGACTGTGCACACTTCCTCCGAGTTCGGGTATTGATTGGTCACGGTATATCTGCAGCCCCGTCACTCTGCCATCTTCTCCAGGCTTGAATGGGGTGGGGGCGGGGCGGGGGGGGGGGGAGGGGCATAGCCAGATCTGTGCTCGGAGATTTTAGTAGGTTGGACATGTCTGGCTTCTGGACGTCAAAGCCCCAGGGACATTCTTTTGTGTGAACCAGCATTTTGAGAACATAAAACATACAGGGAGGTGGCGAGCAGGCGATGAGATGACAAATATAAGCCAGGAGAAATTAATCCACCCACAAGGAATATCAATTACACCGGTCGACACAAAACCGCTCATCGAGATGATATTGTTATGTAACATTAACTTATGGCTCAAAAATTGTTATGGTTATTATTATTGTCATTGGAAGTTGAATGCCAGAGTTTGTCTCCTTGCAGTACATTTTTGCAGTTCTCCCAGCGTATTTGTTTGACCTTCTTAGTTTGGGCTCTTTCACCGGAGTGGAAAACAAATTCCCTCTAACTGAGCTCATATGATCTATCCTTGTGTATAACGCCTTGATATTTAACCTTGCACTCTTGTCAGCTAACGTCAAAAGGTCTCTTTGTCTAACCTCGAAGTTTGCTTCAGTGAGTGTGGTGTTTAGAGTTTCAGTGATATCCCGACTCCACAGATTCCTAGGCTGCCTTTTTTTCCTCCTTTCCCCAAGAATGATAGCCTCCGTTATAGACCTCTGCAAGCCGTCGTGTGGTTTTATACGGAAAAAGAGGAAGAACTTTCTTCTGTTTTTGGTGAAGCTGAAGATCTAGTTCTCATAGGCTCCAGTTCCTCTATGACAGAGGTTTTCAACACGTGAGGAACTTTCCCACCCTCTCTCTCTCTCTCTCTCTCTCTCTCTCTCTTGCAAGGAGGGGAGTTTAGGTTTTTGGGGGAGGGGAAAATTTGGGCCACAAACTGACAGACTTAAACGCTGGAAAACTGATCTTTCTACACCGTTTTATTCCAACAGCTGGGGGCGTATGTTATGGCAATTCGCGACCCCATAGATGACATACTGGAGTTAGGGCTGCTGGTGAATCATAGTTGACCTAGACCCTGTTACTCCACCCCCCAATAACAGGCCTGGCTTGGCTGACAGGAGAAGGATCAGCTCAGTGCTGTTCTTTTATTACGTAGTTATTAAGATGAACTGTTGCAGTTATGGTGGCAGTTATTACGATGGGTACTAGATTTATCTGTGATTTATGCCGCGATGATAGTATGTGTCCAGTGTGTTATTAAATTCCTAACTGTTACTGTCTTTTTTTTTGTATCTGCCTGTTCCTAAAAACTCTTATCAAAACTGGAGTTGTTTTTAAGGGGTGGGGTGGGAGGAGAGAGAGAGAATGTGTGTCCCTACGTAATTCCTTACGTAAAATGACTTTGTGTCAGCTACGTAAAATCGATAACAAGTATGTCTTTCGTCCATTCAGCAATTAACTGTCGTTTTATGAAATTTCACAACAGCAACCAGAATACTTGGAGGAATACAAGAAATAACCAGCAGAGCTACCTTTGAACTGGCAAATGAAGATGCAAATGAATTCGATCCTGTAGTAGGGTTTCACATTTTGAAAATGAACAGAAAAGTTTGAAAGGAAAATTGGGTGGTCGGCCAGAGCTTAATATAAATAAAGGGACGTTACCGAAAATTATCTAAGATACAGGGAACGAATGTATCGAATGTGAAGACAAGAACTTTTGACAGCCTCTTCCTTTCTTCACGCTACAACAATTATGCTGACGTTTTCACGCAGTATTCTCGCCCAGTCAGCCCGCCAAGAACAATAACAGAAACGAAAAACACTCGAGCCTTCTTCGCTTGCATCACGTGGAAAGAGAACGCGGCCTCCATTGTGATCGTTTCATTCTGTGTTTTGTGATGACTTTTGCAGGGCTGGGACTCGCTTTTCTTTAACTCCATCTTCTCACGTTCACGCGCCATAACCAGTCGCTCTCCTTTGCATTTCTGCTTTCAGCTGCTCATGGCTCCGATCAGTTTAATGATCTGTCTAAGAAGTCGTCTCACTACGATTACCTGTTCATGCGTAATGGCTGTTTTCGTGTTAGCGTAAGATTTGGAATCACGTAAGTCTTGTTTCAGAATATTCACTTCGGCAGTTGGTGCGGGGAAAGGGATTTTGTTCAAGCCACATTAATCCACCCACAGTTCTGTCATGAACTCCAAGTGATGGGCCCATCAGTTCCAAATGAAGCGCCCATCAGCTTCAGATGAGGGACCCGTCAGCTCCAAATGAAGACCCAACATGTCCAAATGAATGACCCATCATCTCCAAATGAAAGAACCATGATCTCTAAATAAATGACCCATCAGCTTCAAAAGAATAGTTGTAAATTATGGCACAAAATAACTAACACTCTTTTGAGAACAAGAAGAAGAAGTATTTGGATACACAATCTTCATCGCACCGACTACAAAGAACATCAGCTCGCAGTTTCAGGAAGAAGAAGAAGAAGAAGAAGTAGTAGTAGTAGTAGTAGTAGTAGTAGTAGTAGTAGTTGTTGTTGTTGTTGTTGTAGTTATAGTAGTAGTAGTAGTAGTAGTAGTTATAGTAGTAGTAGTAGTAGTAGTAGTTATAGTAGTAGTAGTAGTAGTAGAAGTAGTAGTAGTAGTAGTTATACTAGTAGCATCTATTTACCTGTCGTATAACTCACAACGTTGTCCACCAGTTCACTTCTCAATAGAGATTCACCTGTCTTACAGTAACTCACAAAATATTGTCTTTGTGCAATTTTTAACCATCCATGACTTCACATTTGTCACCTGGATTTTTTTTTAATTCATGTGTTTTTAGCATTTTAAAAACATATTTAACCTCCCCGTTGGCCCTGAATAATTTCTTATCTGTTTAAAGTAAGGATCTTTTAATCATTCATATGTTTTCAAGTAATTAACTGTTTGTAATCATTCACATTTTCACAGACCATCTTCTGCTCATAGCTTTCAACCGATTTCATTGAGTTATTAAAAAAAACTTCACTTAACGAAATCCTGAAAGTCTTGAATCTGCTTTTTTTTTTTGGTTGTATAAACTAGGAAAAAAGTTGGAACAACTTTATTATCTAACGATTACATTATACCTATACACTAATTATTGTGAATCTGCTTTTAGAATTTGTTCCTTCCTTCTTTCTTTCGGTCTTTCATTCCTCCCCCCCCCCCACCACTACACACACAAAACAGCTCTTTGTCTTGACGCACGTGCGGTAGTTGTGTGTGCCTGGAGACACGTGAGAGTCTTAAGACAACAGACAGCTTTTAAAAGTGCGAACACGGGTACTTGTAGAAAGGTCGGTCGAGACTTGAGAAGTTCGTGGGTTGAGCTGCTGGCTGAGACGGAAGGAAGTTTCAAATGTTGCTAGATTTTTACCTTTACCTTATTCTCCCGCCATCATCATCATCATCATCTTCAACACTGCATGTTCTAGCACGCGTTAAATCAGAAATCCTTTAGCAAAGACATAAACGTTCTCTTTTGAACCATCACCATACAGGGTTTTTTTTTGACAGATTCATACGTCCTCGGCCATGTTTAAATACATATGTTTGACAGCTGAGGAGTATATATTCTGGAAGTCAGAACTCAGATGCATTCGTCTGTATGAAACATGCAAACATCTAGGGAGAATAGATGACTTATCGTTGTTCTCGCAGAGAAGATTTCCCCCTTTAGTAAACGTCTTGGAATTCCTTACGTTGCCATGGGTGTGGGTTCTCTATATATTTTTTTAATTCTGAAGAATTATTGTGTACCTGAGGGATAGGAAGGGAGGGAGAGAACGAACTAACGAACGAACGAACATAATTTATTTTCAAAGAGTTAAGAACTGGGCACGCAGGCCCGTCTGACATTGCGCCCTTCGTCATACAGCTTTCACTCAGTCACAGTCATTCAGCATTTGTTAATGAGCATTAATAATCATGAAGAAACAATCAAATGATTCAGTTATCTCCTGTCCATACACTCCACATTCTGATATATGTAACTACATAAAATAAAGTTACATTCATTCAAAACTAACAAATATATTATATATAAGTTTTTTTTTTACATACGCAAGTATATGCAGATACATATATTCACACACAAATGTAAGTACATACTACAAATATACAAAAAATGCACACATACACATATATACACACATGCGTATGTATATACATAAACATATATTCACACACAAATGTAAGTACATACTACAAATATACAAAAAATGCACACATACACATATATACACACATGCGTATGTATATACATAAACATATACTGTCACATACGTACACATATACACATATAATGTGTATAATGTTGTAACACACACACGTATATGTGGGAGAGAACGAGAGAGGCATAGAGTTGAGAGACACCTTTTTTTTCCTTCAGTGTTAAAGATAGAAGTAACACTCGTTGGAAATGATATTTGTTAATCGTCTAAATGAGATGTTTAAAAAATCATCGGAAGGTAATAGAAGATATATTGAAAATCTGGTACATTCACGGCAGCAGAAGTACAAGTGAGTTCTCCTAAACCAAAAGATGTAGGGTTGGAGCAGGGCCACTCATGTAGTCTGAGACACACGCATATTAGCGAAAAAAAAAACATATTCTCAGAGAATGAGAAACATATTAACCAACACATCCTTATCAATGAATGTTAGAAAACGAGTCCTAAAATGCTATATTGAACCTATCTTGTTATATGGAAGTGAATCACGGAGAATAGGCAGGTCTGCACAAAAATCATTGGAAGCAGCAGAAATGTGGTTTATTAGAAGAATGTTGCGAATTCCCTGGACAGCAAAAATAACTAATGAAGAATGTATGAGAAGAGCTGGAGAGACAAAAAAACCTTGTCAAAAAGATAAGAGAGAGACAATGTACTTTCATATGACATGCAATGAGAAGAGGGGGCACTGAAAATATTATAACAACAGGAAAAATAGAAGGAAGAAGATCAAGAGGAAGACCAAGAGAAATGATACTGGACAGTCTGACGGGATGGTGTGAGAGGAGATCGCCAACTGAGCTGATGGCCTGCATGAAGGATCGGATACTCTGGAGAAGCATAATAGCCAACGCCAGTCGGCACGGCACATGATGATGATGATGATATATATATATATATATATATATATATATATAGAGAGAGAGAGAGAGAGAGAGAGCAGAAAACAGTTTTGAAAAGGAAGAAAAAGAATTGAAAGAAAGAAACACGGAAGCATTTTTTTAAATTGTATCTTCTCTCACTAACTCTTTGTCCCGTATATTTTTACACTATTAAAAGTGTGAACAGAAACGTTACAACTGTGTGCACGTTAATGAATAAGGCTGCTCTTACTTTTGTTTTAAATAGTCTAATATTCTGATACAAAGAAAGAAAAGAAAGAAAGAGAGAAAAAAAGAAAGAAAGAGAGAAAGAAGAGAGAGAAAGAGAGAAAGAAAGAAAGAAAGAAAGAGAGAAAGAAAGAAAGAAAGAAAGAAAGAAAGAAAGAAAGAAAGAAAGCCATGACAGTTCTACAGTTCTAAATACATTCACTTGATAAATTTGGTAACGTGGAGTTTATTACTGAATGATGTGAGATTTATCCGTTGTTTCTAGCATTCCTTTATATGTTTAAACTTTATCTATTGTTTCTATCATTCCTTTATACTGTTAGACTTTATCTGTTGTTTCTATCATTCATTTATACTGTTAGGCTTTATCTGTTGTTTCTATCATTCATTTATACTGTTAGGCTTTATCTGTTGTTTCTCTCATTCCTTTATACTGTTAAACATTATCTATTGTTTCTATCATTCCTTTATACTGTTAGACCTTATCTATGTTTCTACCATTCAATTATACTTTTAGACTTTATCTGTTGTTTCTATCATTCATTTATACTGTTAGACTTTATCTACTGTTTATACCAATCCTGTATACTGTTAAACATTATCTATTGTTTCTAGCATTTCTTTATACTGTTAAACTTTATCTACATTTCTACCATTCCTTTATACTGTTAAACTTTATCTATTGTTTCTATCATTCCTTTATACTGTTAAACTTTATCTATTGTTTCTATCATACCTTTATACTGTTAAACTTTATCTACGTTTCTACAATTCCTTTATACTGTTAAACTTTATCTACGTTTCAACCATTCCTTTATACTGTTAAACTTTATCTACGTTTCTCTTTCTCTCCCTGAACCTTAAGTGCCCATGGCACATGGGGCTTCCGCAAGGGTTTTCCACAAATGCTTATCCTTCGCCTTTTTTTCTGCTCTTGCCCTGGTGAGCCCTCTATTGCTCAGCATCCTTTCTGTTGTTCTTCTCCATGTCTCTTTTGGTCTACCCTTACTTCTGTTCCCCTGTGGTGTCCATTTTAGTGCTATTTTTGGTAGTGAGTTGTCAGTCATTCGGAGCACATGTCCCAACCATCGCCAGCGTCTTTCCTCAATAATTGTTGTCAGTGGCTTTATCTGCATTTATGCTAATAAGATTTTATTTCTTATGGTGTTTGTTCTAATTCTTCGTAAACATTTAGTCTGGAAAGAATTCAACTTGTTTTCTATGGTTTATCTACGTTTCTACAATTCCTTTATAAACTTTATCTACGTTTCTACCATTCTTTTATACTGTTAAACTTTATCTACGTTTATACCATTCCTTTATACTGTTATGTTCCCCTGTTTAAAAAAAACAATAAAATTTGTGCCAAACGACCTTGAAAATAGAACCCCCTACCCCCGGCGTGATAACCCTCCTGTAACATTTCCGAGGCCAGCCATGAAGAAGAAACATATCTACATCCAGACAAGATCCAACCACGCCAACCCTGGCTCCCCTCTAGCAATGAAAACATAGCAGCAACCAGGGCAGATGGCAGAACAGCGTTAAATGTCAGAAAACCCGACTGAGATTTCCAGTTCATTTTTTTTTGGTCTGAACAGTTGATGCACAGATATTAAGAAATGAGAACAAAGAAGAATCAAAGCGACATCAAAAACATGGACAACTGAATCTGTAGTTTACGGAACAAATAATCCCTGTGGTCTATTTGTCAACAGCCTGCCGAATTCTACCCTGTTTTTTTTTTTTTTTGGCAGCAGCAAGACAAGACTGTCTAGATCATCTGATCATTCAAAATACTGGCAAACATTATCTTATGTATAACCAAAGCGAGTTTCACTCTTTGGTATTTAGACAGATAATTTTCACATGGAAGTTGAGACTACGTAAGTATAAGCCCTAGCATGGCCTCGGCATCTATGTGCTTCTTTTGATCAGTCTGTACAAAGAACTCGGAAGCTGCAGGGGACACAATCCTGTCCTGAAATGATAAAGGAACTTGCAATAACTTGGAAAATATCAACCTATAAAACAAGGGGTGCGACAAGGATGTGTACTATCTCCAGACCTTTTTTCTCTGTACAGCGAGAATATTCTAAGAACGATCATCACCGAAACAGGCATAAAATTGGAGGATACAATATTAACAACCTTCAGTATGCTGACGACACAGTACTGATAGCTGAGAACCAACAAGACCTGCAAAATCTCTTGGATAAATTCGCCAAAGAAATTGAAGAGAAAGGCCTTACTTTGAACATAAAAAAGACAGAAACTGTGGTTATATCTAAGAAACAGAATCCACCAACATGCAATATAACATTAAATGGAACTATTCTAAAGCAGGTGAAGAAATTCAAATACCTTGGAGCAGTAATAACTTCAGATGGGAAATGCAGAACAGAAATTAGGAACAGAATAGGCCAAGCAAAGACTTCATTTCAGAGAATGAGAAACATATTAACCAACACATCCTTATCAATGAATGTTAGAAAACGAGCCATAAAATGCTATATTGAACCTATCTTGTTATATGGAAGTGAATCATGGACAATAGGCAAGTCTGCACAAAAATCATTGAAAGCAGCAGAAATGTGGTTTATTAGAAGAATGTTGCGAATCTCTTGGACACCAAAAATAACTAAAGAAGAATGTATGAGAAGAGCTGGAGAGACAAAAAAACCTTGTCAAAAAGATAAGAGAGAGACAATGTACTTTCATAGGACATGCAATGAGAAGAGGGGGCATTGAAAATATTATAACAACAGGAAAAATAGAAGGAAGAAGATCAAGAGGAAGACCAAGAGAAATGATACTGGACAGTCTGACGGGATGGTGTGAGAGGAGATCACCAACTGAACTGATGGCCTGCATGAAGGATCGGATACTCTGGAGAAGCATAATAGCCAACGTCAGTCAGCACGGCACCTGATGATGATGATGAATAACTATGGAACATGCAGGGATCAAATGCAATGACCCTGTGCCCAGATAACCTGAACGAGAAATGTCAGTTGATTTCATTAGCAAAAAAAGCAAAGATTATGTAAACTGAAGAAGTCTCTTCTACATAGTAAAGGTAAAATCTCCGACTCCATGTCGCTAAGGCATAACAGGATACTGTGTTAGTACGGTGTTAGTATGGTGTTAGTATGGTGTTAGTATGGTGTTAGTATGGTGTTAGTATGGTGTTAGTATGGTGTTAGTATGGTGTTAGTACGGTGTTAGTATGGTGTTAGTATGGTGTTAGTATGGTGTTAGTATGGTGTTAGTACGGTGTTAGTATGGAGTTAATACGGTGTTAGTATGGTGTTAGTACGGTGTTAGTACGGTGTTAGTACGGTGTTAGTACGGTGTTAGTACGGTGTTAGTACGGTGTTAGTACAGTGTTAGTACGGTGTTAGTACGGTGTTAGTACAGTGTTAGTATGGAGTTAATACGGTGTTAGTATGGAGTTAATACGGTGTTATTACGGTGTTAGTATGGAGTTAATACGGTGTTAGTATGGAGTTAATACGGTGTTAGTACGGTGTTAGTACGGTGTTAGTACGATGTTAGTATGGAGTTAATACGGTGTTATTACGCTGTTAGTACGGTGTTAGTACGGTGTTAGTACGGTGTTAGTATGGTATTAGTACGGTGTTAGTACGCTGTTAGTACGGTGTTAGTACGCTGTTAGTACGCTGTTAGTACGGTGTTACTACGGTATTAGTACGGTGTTAGTACGATGTTAGTACTGTGTTAGGCCTGTACTTCCCAGACCTTCGACACATGAAAATGTGATGTGGTCAGTATCAGGCCTTGCCGCATTTACCTTTCCCAGACTTCTCTAGTACCCATTTTTAGAGGCTGGGTGGACAACTGGGCCTTTCTGGTATGTACCAGTAAAATAAAACCCTACTGCTAGGACTTGAACCCAGCACCATCGAATAATCAGACAGAGCGCTGTTCTACAAGGACTGTCAACGTCTCCCTTATTGATGGCAGTCTTATACACAGCCTCTAAATCTCTAATGCTGATAAAGAATGAGGACCGTTTGCAACTGACACAAGAAACGTGTGATAAGTATAGTACAGGGAGTTCGAAAAGTCAGTGTGCGGTATCCCAATATCGATTCCAGTATCTTAGCGGTTGTGATATCTAGGCGCATCTACCTGCCGCATGATAGCCTTCCTGGAGTAGCTGATCAGATACTGTACCTTTTACAATACCGGAATCGATACTGCGATACTGCACACTGCTTTTCCGAAAGCCCAGTAGCACTGTCGCAATGAAAGGTTACTGAGCAAGACATTTCTTAGATACTTGATAGAAACAAACCAGCACTTTCATCATCCCTTGTTGTAGTCTCATTCCAAAGCACTTTAGAAACCATGTATCAATCTCAATGTGTAACAGTGCTTTGGTATAACAAATGTTATTTTCCTCTTTTGCTGTCTCTCTCTCTCTCTCTTTTTCTATCTGTCTGTCTGTCTGTTTCTCTCTCACTCACTCACTCATTCACTCACTCGCTCACTCACTCACTCACTCACTTACTCACTTACTTACTCACTCACTCTTTGTGTGTCTGAATGTGTGTCGAAGACTGGGCTGTGTCGAAGTACTCAACGTTTTCATTTCCTGGTGTCTTGTCTTTTATTTAAAATTTTCCCCCTTGCCAGGTTCCGTCTGTCACGTGATCAAGCTTGCTTTTGGTTTTTTTAATATAAATTTTTGTCTCTAAAGTTTCTTTCTACTAATTTTCCAGTTCTGAATATTCCTTTTTCTAGTTCTAACTTTGTCAGTTGCCATTTTAGACATTCAAGTTCACAGCCAACATCAACATTCACCAGATTTTGAAATTTCAACACAATAATCAGGAATTAAGGAATTTCATACTATAAATGTTTCTCTACTGAAAACTCTTCTTTTTTTCAGTTTGTTCTTTTGGACTTTTGCTTCTTACATTAACAGGTCTAAACGCCCCCAAATAATCGTTAACAAACTTAAGGAAGGTAGCATAAGACAAGACAAGATAAGACAAGATCCAATTTTATTTGATAATGACCAGCACATGGCGGCTACTTATAAGGTTACTCGTTACCCTACGCGGACACACTGAAGGAATCTCTGACAAGATGTTTTTGACATTGCCATGACAACTGAGCCACGACGCTTGTGTGAAAGTTCTAGTGGCTATCTTACTCAGTCTATGGAACGCCAAGCGCCACGGTCCTAATTACATTGTCGCCTAGGTCATTCTGTCACAAATACACCCATGATCTAAAACCGTGTACGTCTGTTTCAGATAAGGGAGTCTTCGATATATGTCAGTCCCGATATACGTCGCTTCGCCTTTGCGTTATTGAGTAACTGAGTAATCGAATCTTCTGAACGAAGGTTTTATGGTACAATTTTCACTCTGCACTAAGCTTGGTTGTAATCACCTATGAACGTGCTTGGGTGTTTCTTTTTCGTTTAACTTGCTATCTCAGAATAATTGATTTTTTTTATCTGCAATATTATTTTAACTTGTCACTTTTCCCAGTCACCTATATACCGTATTTCCCGCCATATAAAAGACACTTATTTTTCCGCAAAGGTCCCTGTTTCGATTTCCCTCTTAAGCGAAATTTTTCAGACCAGTCCCGAGCAGGGTCAGCCCAACCTAAACAAAAAAATGGGTCCTTAAGGTTTCCTCTAGGAAACAAATGCAACAAGGCCAGGTCCTGGCATCCCTATCTCAAATAATGTAGTAGCCTGGAAATGCGAAGACACTAACACTTCACACCCCTACAGACATGCAAATGCAACTGGACATAGGTTTTTTATTACCACCAAAAAAATTCCAAAAAACACCCTTCTCCTATATCAGGCCTGGGTAGACCGAGAGTAAAGATTACTGGTACTAGACTGACACCCGAACACTCATGATTACCACACCAGTCTCCTGACGACCGTGGAATGTTATAATGATTATAAATGAATAAATTATGATTACAAGTCAAAATAATATTGAAATATAAAAGAACGGACTGTCAGCAACACGTTGCAAGGCAAAGATCACTAGAGGCAACAGAAATGTGGTTTCTTAGTCAGTCAGTCAGTCCGTCATTTGCATGTCCCTTGCGGAACTTTGCTCCCTAACAGCTCTCCTGTAGTCCTCTCGGTTGTAAGTAAGATGACCTGCTGCTGATGCATCCATTTGCAGATCATCAACGATGTCTTGCAGCCATCTTCGCCTTGATGTTCCTCCCTTTCTTTTTCTCATAATGCACCCTTCCAAAACGGTCTTCTCTAGATTATCATGACGTTTCTTAGCTAAAAGTACTATGGATAGCTAAGATAACAGGGAACGTCTAACAAAAGCAAATGTAGAAATGTACAAAGAAAACGACATTCATCATTCATCGGACATATAATAAGAAGGGTAGGCCCTGAAAATCTCATAACAACAGGGATGATAAATGGGGAAAGAGAGAGGGGGAAAGACCAAGAACAACAGAAGTCATGGGCACTCTAACGTGATGGCACAGGAAAAAAGATAAATTAAATCACCAACTTGAGCTGATGGCGGAGAAGCATGAAGGCAGACTCCCTCTGGCACATAACCAGATGATGATGATGATGATGATGATGATGATGATGATGATCACGACGATGATAACGACGACGATGACGACGATGATGATGATGATATGGTGATGATAGTAGTGGTGGTGGTGGTAGTTGTGGTGGTAGTAGTGGTGGTGGTGATAGTGGTAGTGATGGTGGTGGTAGTGGTGGTGGTCGTGGCGGTAATGGTGGTCGTGGCGGTATTGGTGGTGGTGGTGGTAGTGATGGTGGTGGTGATGGTAGTGGTGGTGGTGGTGGTGGTCGTGGTGGTAATGGTGGTAGTGGTAGTGATGGTGGTGGTGGTAGTGGTGGTCGTGGCGGTAATGGTGGTGGTGATAGTGGTGGTGGTAGTGGTAATGGTGGTGGTGGTAATGGTGGTGGTGGTAGTGGTGGTGGTGGTGGTGGTGGCGGTGGTGGTGGTAATGGTGGTAGTGGTAGTGGTGGTGGTGGTGGTGGTGGTGGTGGTGGTGGTGGTGGTGGTGGTGGTGGTGGTGGTGGTGGTGGTGGTGGTGGTGGTGGTGGTGGTGGTGGTGGTGGAAAACTGCAAAAAAATAATTAAAACACAAAAAAGGAAAAGATAAAGAAAACTAGAAAGAAAAAAAGGGAGAGAGAAAAGAAGAGAGAAAAAGAAAAAAAAAATATTCCTATGAGGGAAAAAAAGGAATACACTTTAGTTTCCCAAAAGAACGCGGCGTGGCTTAGAATGTAGCAGTTGTGTGTGTGGGGGGAGGTGGGGGTGGGTGGGGACACGAAACAGTTATCTCACAGGCTGGGCTTACCGTAAACACATCTGCCTAATCCTCAAGAAGGTGCAAGACGTTTCTTAATGTTACATAGGTGTTGCCTTCTGTATGTCCAGGCTAAAGTCGACTGTTTCCACAGTACACTGGCAACAAATGGCGAGTGACTTTCAGAAGAAGGTCGGAGAGGAGATGATAAGACAGCCGTGTGGGAGGAAGGAAGGAAGGAGAGGAAAGGAGATGATAAGACAGCCGTGTGGGAGGAAAGATCGAGCGGTTGGAAGAGAGAAAACGGATAAGGATCTGGGAAAAAGATAAGAAAGCGGAAGTCAAAACAGTTCACAGAAACGAAACCAAACAAAGATGGCGAGAAGAAATATTCCCAGGTTAAAAATGTGAATCGTTGGAAGCTTCTTCTTCTTCTTCTTTGACCTTCCTGGAACTGCAGGCGACGTGAAGATTTTGAAGCACAGATACCGTGGCTTGTGAAATGTTAGTTGGAAGCGTTTACTTGAATCCTCGGACTGGGCATGGCTAGTAAGCTTCTCTGCAGGCTCCGCTGCCATGAGAACAAGCATAAATCCCAGATTTTGAGCCTGGTTAAATGAGCTGAGCGGCCGGTTGTTAGAAGTACTAGCACCAGATGGAATAAGGTCTTGCCCATCTTTAATTTGCCACCTCTAACAACTCCACACATCCCATCTTTAGTTCACCACCTCTGACAACACTAAAACAACAACAACAACAACAACAAACCCCTCGACAGTTGCCTATCTTCTTTTTACATGGACGTCTTATGCTCTCAGAAAATGACATTTACTTTTCTCTTGGAAAGTCGAAGACCACCTCAACAGCTCGTCTTTTCTGAAAAAAAAACAGAAAGAAAAAAACTGCAACAGCCCTTGAGACTATGCAAATCCACTGCAGTTTCCCATTTCCCTTTTCCTAAAAAAAAACTTTGCAAACTGATTGCGAAGTATAGCAGTATCTCCCATCATGTGATTCCAGTCCGTTTATTTATCTTACTGTTTTTTTTTTCAAATTCAGAAAATGACAGCTTAGTTCATTTACATTGCAGGCCCTGACCAGTTGTAAAATATACCAGAGTAACATTAACTTCAGCTGTCTCGTGAAACCGATCACATCTTTTCTGCTGACTGGCCGAGTCCAGGACATGGTTGTCTGCAGCTGGCCGAAATTCTGCTCCCCGGGGGGAGGGGGGATTTTTTTGCAGTTATAGAGCATGGTTTAGTTTATATTTAGACATCGTCTAGTTTACTCTTTTAATGAGCGTCTGAGGTCGAAGTGGTTTAGTACACTAGTCTCACGGAGAAGGGCGGGGGGTTCGAATCCGGTCGAAGGCGCCCCTAAGTCACCTAGCTGTAGAAATGGGTACCTGATTCTCCAGGAGTTGGGGAAGGAAAGGCGGGGACGCTGACCACATCATACTCTTTTGTGCTGACAGATCAAAGAAAATATGAGCACTAACAACATATCCCCTGTGACCGTGACAGAGTTATCTTTTCCTTTACCAACTTACTCTTTGGGAATTGTTTTAAATTCTAAGCCACAACAAAAAAGGCCCTTTTAATCTTAAATTTTTTTAAAGGGCATTTCATGTTGAAATAATAGTTGACATTTTTTCCTGATTTTTTTTCTCTCTATAGGGTATTCGGGGCCGAGAAAGATTATAGGACCGCAAAGAGCAGTGGGCTATTAGGGTCTTGTCACATCCAAAGATCAGGTCTTGTCACATCCAAAGATCAGGTCTTGCCACATCCAAAGATCAGATCGGCCTTGTCCACGTTCATCAGTAGCAGAAGAGTTTTGACAGAACAGTGATTCGTTTTCCCTTCTCTGTCAGCTGCTACAGGTGAGTCTTGTAGCTGTCATATATTGCTGTAGGCATTGAGGAGATAGCGATAGATGTACCTCAAAAGCGGTGGTGTTTCAAGTCGCGGTGACTGCTGCACGTGTGGTAATTGCTCTGCAGGTAGTAATCACTTCGAGGACGGTTAAAAACAACACCGGTGGTAATTCCCTGTACTGAAAATAACTCTTTTGTTGATGTAATTATCGTGGGGCTGATAATGTCAACAACTGCCGGCAACTTCTGATGCTCCGATAATATCTTTATTACTCCAGTAATAAGATGTGTGTCAAGTGAGTACATGTTTTTATCATCCTTTATAACTTGTACTTGTACGAACTCCTTGTAACTGCGAGCTGGTGTTCTTTGCAGCCGATGCTGTAGAGATGTTGAGGCACAGCATCGTATCGGCGTGGGAGCGGGTTATGGCAGCTATTTTTTCAGTCCCGGGGTACAGCTAAAAAGCAGGGGGATGTGCAAAGCTTTTTTAACAGACTCCACCACCATGGAGACTATGGCGATCCCTGCCCCGTTAGCCAGGCTAGGCCTGTTACTGGGGGTACCATGGAGATGTGGGACAGGGTCTTGGTCAGCTATGGTTCACTAACCCTGACACTAGCATATCATCTATGGGTCGCTGATTGCCTCATCGGACAGGCCTCTTCACTCCCATCATGCTTTATAACTACTCAGTAATAAATTTTATTCCATGCTAATGATTACTCATTCCTTGCTTTTAATGAATGTTTGTTCTATCTTACTGATGGCTATTTCTTTTTATAACAACGAATTATTATTCTGTCTTCATGATTGCTTACTTTCTATAGCAACAAATATTTGGCTCTTTCAGAACAGTTGAACCTGGTTTTATATACTTGCCTGTTTCTATTACTACAGTTTCCAATTTTCGTTTACTTTGACTAGGATAATATAGAGAAGTCAGTCTTGGAAGGGTGCATAATGGGGAAAAGAAAGAGAGGAAGACCAAGGAGAAGATGGCTGGAAGATATCGCTGATGATCTGCGAATAGATGCAACAGCAGCTTACAACCGAGAGGCCTGAGACAAAGTTCGCAAGGGACATGTAAATGACTGACTGACTGGGATGAGAGTGGCCGACTACCGAAGTGGTTAGTGCACTAGTGGTGCAGTCTCATTGTAGTAAAGTGGTTAGTGCACTAGTGGTGCAGTCTCATTGTAGTAAAGTGGTTAGTGCACTAGTGGTGCAGTCTCATTGTAGTAAAGTGGTTAGTGCACTAGTGGTGCAGTCTCATTGTAGTAGTTCAGTGATCCGATACAGACGGACGAACTCCAGCCAACGCAGCTATTGAAATGGTTACCTGACCCCCGCTGAAGTTATTGAAGGAAGCGCAGCTATATTTGTACTAAGCACATATTCCTCTAATTGTACGGCAAAGCCCAGGAGAATATCAGCACAGGACACTTGAGTATCATAGAAAACAGGACTGTTTCTGACGAGGATGGATGCACGTATCTATGTACAATCTTGCTTCTCAGACGTCCTCTGCGATTACGCCACGCACATTCTCTATCCTGTTCGCGGCCTGGTTGGCTGAGTGATTAGGCGTCCAGTCAATTTAATCCGGTAGTACCGGGTTCAAGTCCCAGCGGTGAGTTTTTTTTTTCCTGGTACCATTGCACCAAAACAAAGGCCCTGGGGTCCATCTAGCCTCTAAAAACAGGTACCAGAGAAGTTTGGGAAGGTAAAGCGGCCATGCGTGATACTGACCACATCACACTTTCGTGTGCCGAAGATCTTGGAAATATGGGCCTAGCACGGTATTCCCCAATATGCCTTAATGACATGGAAACGGGGATTTTATCCCTTTTGACGCTTGCTCGTGGTGGCTCTTGTGTTTTTCGCCAAGATCAAGACGCCATATTTCCAAATTTTCTAAATACTTTAGCCTGAGAACAGGTAATATTTTCTCCTGGCTACACATCAGCGTGTCTTGTTCTTGTTCTGTGTGTCTCAAACTGAGAACAGAATGTAGCCCCCCCCCCCCCGCCATACGATGAAGGTGCTATTAGGCACAATGATCGTGTCAAAAAGAGGAATGGAATACGCCAAAGAGGAGTGGATTACGGCATAGAGAAGTGGATTGCGTCACAGAAGGGTGGTTACGTCATAGAGTGGATATGGAATAAAGGAGTAGATTACGTCATAAACGAGTGGATTACAGCATAGAGGAGTGGAATGCGTCATAAAGGAGTGGATTGCGTCATAAACGAGTGGATTGCGTCATAGAGGAGTGGATTACGTTATAGAGGAGTGTGTTACGGCATGTGGATTACGGCATAGAAGAGTGGATTACGTCTTAGAGGGGCGGATTACGTCATCTGGGAGTGGATTACGTCATAGAGGAGTGGCTTACGTCATAGATGAGTGGATTACGTCATAGATGAGTGGATTACGGCATGTGGATTACGTCATAGATTAGTGGCTTGCGTCATAGATGAGTTGATTACGTCATAGAGGAGTGGATTACGGCATGCAGATTACGTCATAGATGAGTGGGTTACGTCATAGATGAGTGGATTACGGCAGCTTGAAGACACGGCGTGGGGGGGGGGGGGTGGGGGAATACGTACAGTGCTTTTTTTTCTAGGCAGGCAGGCGCAACCCGCCATGGACATCAGAGCGATCCCTACCCCTTTGATCAGGCCGAGTCTGCTACTGGGAGCAAAAAGGAAGAAGTGGGACAGGGTCTTGGAGACAGCTGTATCTGACTACCCCTCGTGATGTGTCCCCGTCACTTTGGCACAGTCGTGCTCGTTGTCGCTGTACTAGGGTGTAAACGTGACAATAGAGACAAACTAATCACTGGGTTTTCATATTTCTAAACAAGACTGAAGGCGATCCAGTCTCCTCATGAACATGAACCAAGTGAGCTTTTATCTCTACGTTTCTTTTCTCTACATTTTTTTTCTGTCTTAGAAGAATGCTATTGTAGGGAAGAGATAAGCTCAAAGTTACCGGGGTTGATTGGCAACCCTAAGAGTAGAAACAATTGGTCTGTTACTGGTTAATTTTGAGAGGCGCGCAACTCTGAAAATTAGCCGGTAACTAACCCATTATTCTTACTCTTAGGGTTGCCAATCAACCCCGGTAACTTTGAGCTTATCTCTTCCCTGCGCTATAATTCCCTTCCCCCTTTTTTGTTTCTTTTTCCCTCCGCCTAACACGTCTTAGAAACCTTTGTTCCCACCGAGCCAGGTCACGTGTAAGTCATTTATATAACATCAAAGAGTGTATTGTTTGTTGGATGTCTGTATCATCACTTCATCACGCCGTAGTGGCTTGTAGTAGCTACCAGATGATACTTCTCCGCCACTGTCAACCACCCAACCACCCGCCCACACACAACACTCATTTTCATGTTATGCAGGAACACCTGTAAAATAGAATTCGCCTTAGACGGAATTCCCTCCTATGTAACTGTCACATTTGTTGTAATTTCCTACTTTTTAATTATGCTTTGTTGTATTGGCTGCAACATGTAATACTGTGGAAATGTTATGTTCACACACTGGATATTGCTTCTGCTTTTCTCAAGATATATGATCTTCTGTTCTGTTACTAGTTAATACTAACTTTACTTCACTTACAGTCAAGATTTTACTCTTTCAACTACAGTCGAGCCCAATCTCTTTCTACGTCTGTTTAACTACTCGCTTCACAGACTTACTTTCCCTGGAACGATCATGCTCTCAGTGGCAAATAGCGGCACAGTCAATCAATCAAGTGCCGTCCCGCGTGACGTATGCGATCATTTCTCTCCACAATTCCCTGTCTTTAGACTTGATTATGAGATCTGCCGGTGACTTTCTTCCTAGACAACACTGACAGCCCATCCAGTAACTTCTCTCTCTCTCTCTCTCTCTCTCTGTCTTCCTCTGTCTCTTCTTACCTCAATTTTTCCAGTTGCTACAGTTTGTTCCAATTTTCCTCTTCTCAGAAAATGCCTTACAAATCTCGCTTGTCTGCCTTTGATCTTTGCTGTAATTTGCCTTTTAACTCCAGCCTCTCTTAAGACTTCTTCGTTGATTTTCTTAGCTGTCCATAGTACCTTCAACATCCTTCTTATGGACTCCATTTCTCGTTGTACTCTCTTATTCATGGATCATGAGCAGCACAGTAGCAGCAATATTGCATTATGAAGACTTTATTAGTGCACTGTGTGACGATGACGATGACGATGAACGATGTGACGGGTATAACAGTGGCACTGTACAATCCAAGAAGACATGACAGAACGAAATTCCAACTCAAGACAACATAGAAAAAGTTCCAAGCGACTACTGGCGTCCACAGACTTCGTCGCCAACAGAACTTCTACTACATTTCTATTCTAATCTGTTACATTTCACAACTACATATTTTCACACACAATCTAACCTACTGCCCTATCCGATACTCAGACTTCAGCTGTATCACAAATCATCTCATTTCTCTTTCACGACTTTTATTTCTCATACGTTATACGTGCACCACGCCCGGCACGAGATACGCAGGAATCTGACTTTAAATAGGAATAAATCTAAGCACAAAACAATTGTTGTCTGTGGGAACTAACCCTTTTTTATCCCAACTTTCAAATTCTATGACGAGTTGTCTAACCTTCATTCTATAAATTTATATTATATCACATCTGCTCCACCCCCACCCTCAAAGCAGGCGCCACAGAGCCATACTTCACGTGAGCACTTAACATGAAAAAAGTCCGCTCAAGAAATTCACTTCGTGTTTCATATTACAAGAAAGAAAAAGCAGTATTTCAGTTAAAAGAAACACAGCATTTCATGTTCAAAAGAATGAAATACAACATTTCACGTTAAGAGAATTAGACACAATATTACATGTTAAAAGAATGAAATACAACATTTCACGTTAAGAGAATTAGACACAATATTACATGTTAAAAGAATTAAGTACAACATTTCACGTTAAGAGAATTAGACACGATATAACATGCTAAAAGAATGAAATACAACATTTCACGTTAAGAGAATTAGACACAATATTACATGCTAAAAGAATGAAATACAACATTTCACGTTAAGAGAATTAGACACGATATTACATGCTAAAATAATGAAATACAACATTTCACGTTAAGAGAATTAGACACAATATTACATGCTAAAAGAATGAAATACAACATTTTACTTCTGAGGAATGAAACACAAAATCCAGAACTGTCATGTGACCAAGAGAGAGAGAGAGAGAGAGAGAGAGAGAGACCATAAGAATCCACTGAACCAATCAATTCAGCCACAGTCTTATGAGGTTAAAAGCGTCAATTTAGTCTTTTAGTCATGTCTTGTCTTCTATCTTCCCTGTAACTGCGAGCTAGTGTCCTTTGCAGCCGATGCTGTAGAGATGTTGAGGCACAGAATCGTATCGGTGTGGGAGTGGGTTATGGCAGCTACTTTTTTTTCAGTCCCGGAGTACAGCTAAAAAGCAGGGGGTGTGCAATACTTCTTTAGCAGACTCCACCACCATAGTGATTATGGCTATCCCTGCCCCATTAACCAGGTTAGGCTGTTACTAGGAGTACCACTGGAGAGGTGGAACAGGGTCTTGATCAGATATAGTTCGCTAACCGTGACGCTAGCATATAAACTATGGGTCGCTGATTGCCTTATCGGATAGCGTTCCCCCTCTTCCCCCCCCCCAATATAATTTTGGACAGTTATTTTTTACTTTTGCTTGAAAGTAATTTAGAGAATACCGAATGTAATAAGAAAAAAAAACTAAATCAGAAATGACAGGACAAAAGACAGAGTAAAACTAGTGTTTACCTACATCCAGAAACAACATATCAAATTAGTTTGGCCATTGTTACGCGACTGCTTCCAGGCCGTATAGAGCAGATAACATGCAAGAACTGTGGGGAAACAGAGGCCGTCCACGCATGCTAAGAACTGTGGGGAAACAGAGGCCGTCCACGCATGCTAAGAACTGTGGGGAAACAGAGGCCGTCCACGTATGCTAAGAACTGTGGGGAAAAAGAAGCTGTCCACGTATGCTAAGAACTGTGGGGAAACAGAAGCTGTCCACGTATGCTAAGAACTGTGGGGAAATAGAAGCTGTCTACGTATGCTAAGAACTGTGGGGAAACAGAAGCTGTCCACGTATGCTAAGAACTGTGGGGAAACAGAAGCTGTCTACGTATGCTAAGAACTGTGGGGAAACAGAAGCCGTCCACGTATGCTAAGAAGTGTAGGGAAACAGAAGTTGTCCACGCATGCTAGGAACTATGGGAAACAGAAGCTGTCCATGTATACTAAGAACTGTGTGGAAACAGAAGCTGTCCATGTATGCTAAGAACTGTAGGGAAACAGAAGCTGTCCACGTATGCCAAGAACTGTGGAGAAACAGAAACCGTCCACGTATGCCAAGAACTGTGGAGAAGCAGAAACCGTCCACGTATGCTAAGATCTGTGGGGAAACAGAGGCCGTCCATGTATAAAGTCGATGGAGAAAATACCAGAAAGCCCAAATATACTCTTACACGAAGCAAACAGACTTGCTTTGCCCATCCTTCTCAACACGGAAAGATACTTGAGGAAGAAACAAAAACAACAACAATAACAACAACAATACAAGACGAAAAAAAATGTTATTTTGCAGTTTTTGAACTGGTTTCATGCAACAATGATTACTGGCAGCATTGCGAAAATAAAGACTTGGCAAAATATGTAACGCATTATGTGCATCGACTTCACTCGAACAAAGGTAACGTTATATTCTGTGTATTAGAGCGCTTTATCAGCGCGTTTCTTTGATGGACCTGTTCTTTCTTCTTGCTGGTAGAAATATATCCAGCTTTCATCGCCTGCCACATTAAGTTCCATACTCCAGATTTCTGCTTCCATCTGTCTCAGATGTTGATGACAGACATGCAGACATATTTCCCTGAGCTCTACTTTTTTGGGAGAGAGAGAGAGAGAGAGAAGAGAGAGAGAGAGAGAGAAGGGGGGGGGGGGAATGTCTTGATAAGACTGCAGACTCTTTATGGAGTCATGTTTATCGTGTAGGGCTCAGCTCTACAAATACTGACTGATGATCGCGTGATTTTGTCTGAGTGTGTGTGTGTGATCATGTTTTCACATGATCTCTGTGATGACTGAACCCGATTAGATGCTACCACGTAATCACATTTTCAAATGATCCTTGTGATGCACTGAACCCGATTAGGTGCTACCACGTATCACATCATCAGTTGATCCTCGTGAGGCACTGATCTGGACTCGATGCTGTCATGTATTATATTTTGAAATGATCCTTGTGATGCACACATCTGGACTCGATGCTGCTATGTATTACAATTTCAAATTATCCTTGTGATACACACATCTGGACTCGATACTGCCATTTATTACATTTTCAAATGATCCATGATATGCACTGATCTGGATTCGGTGCTGCCACGTAGTACATTTCCAAATGATCCTTGTGATGCACTGATCTAGATTCGATGCTACCCCGCATCACATTTTAAAATGATTCATGTGATGCACTAATCTGGAACCGATGCTGCCATGTATTACATTTTCAAATGATCCTGGTGATGCACTTTTCTGGATTAGATGCTGTCATATAATTACATTTTGAAATGATCCCTGTGATGCACTAATCTGGACTCGATGTTGCCATGTATCACATTTTCAAATGATCCTTGTGATGCGACTGCTTCCAGGCCGTATAGAGCAGATAACATGCAAGAACTGTGGGGAAACAGAGGCCGTCCACGCATGCTAAGAACTGTGGGGAAACAGAGGCCGTCCACGCATGCTAAGAACTGTGGGGAAACAGAGGCCGTCCACGTATGCTAAGAACTGTGGGGAAAAAGAGGCTGTCCACGTATGCTAAGAACTGTGGGGAAACAGAAGCTGTCCACGTATGCTAAGAACTGTGGGGAAATAGAAGCTGTCTACGTATGCTAAGAACTGTGGGGAAACAGAAGCTGTCCACGTATGCTAAGAACTGTGGGGAAACAGAAGCTGTCTACGTATGCTAAGAACTGTGGGGAAACAGAGGCTGTCCTCGTATGCTAAGAACTGTGGGGAAACAGAAGCCGTCCACGTATGCTAAGAACTGTGGGGAAACAGAAGCCGTCCACGTATGCTAAGATCTGTGGGGAAACAGAGGCCGTCCATGCATAAAGTCGATGGAGAAAATACCAGAAAGCCCAAATATACTCTTACACGAAGCAAACAGACTTGCTTTGCCCATCCTTCTCAACACGGAAAGATACTTGAGGAAGAAACAAAAACAACAACAATAACAACAACAATACAAGACGAAAAAAAATGTTATTTTGCAGTTTTTGAACTGGTTTCATGCAACAATGATTACTGGCAGCATTGCGAAAATAAAGACTTGGCAAAATATGTAACGCATTATGTGCATCGACTTCACTCGAACAAAGGTAACGTTATATTCTGTGTATTAGAGCGCTTTATCAGCGCGTTTCTTTGATGGACCTGTTCTTTCTTCTTGCTGGTAGAAATATATCCAGCTTTCATCGCCTGCCACATTAAGTTCCATACTCCAGATTTCTGCTTCCATCTGTCTCAGATGTTGATGACAGACATGCAGACATATTTCCCTGAGCTCTACTTTTTTGGGAGAGAGAGAGAGAGAGAAGGGGGGGGGGGGGGGAATGTCTTGATAAGACTGCAGACTCTTTATGGAGTCATGTTTATCGTGTAGGGCTCAGCTCTACAAATACTGACTGATGATCGCGTGATTTTGTCTGAGTGTGTGTGTGTGATCATGTTTTCACATGATCTCTGTGATGACTGAACCCGATTAGATGCTACCACGTATCACATCATCAGTTGATCCTCGTGAGGCACTGATCTGGACTCGATGCTGTCATGTATTATATTTTGAAATGATCCTTGTGATGCACACATCTGGACTCGATGCTGCTATGTATTACAATTTCAAATTATCCTTGTGATACACACATCTGGACTCGATACTGCCATTTATTACATTTTCAAATGATCCATGATATGCACTGATCTGGATTCGGTGCTGCCACGTAGTACATTTCCAAATGATCCTTGTGATGCACTGATCTAGATTCGATGCTACCCCGCATCACATTTTAAAATGATTCATGTGATGCACTAATCTGGAACCGATGCTGCCATGTATTACATTTTCAAATGATCCTGGTGATGCACTTTTCTGGATTAGATGCTGTCATATAATTACATTTTGAAATGATCCCAGTGATGCACTAATCTGGACTCGATGTTGCCATGTATCACATTTTCAAATGATCGTTCTTATGCACTGATCTGGATTAGACATTACCATGTATCACATTTTAGAATTATCCCTGGGATGCACTGAAATTGATTCGACGCTACCACGTATCACATTTTCAAATGATCCCTGTGATGCACTGATCTCTATTCGACGTTACCACGTATCACATTTTCAAATTACCCCTGTGATTCACTGACCTCTATTCGACGCTACCACGTATCACATTTTCAAATGACCCCTTTGATGCACTGACCTGGATTCGGTGCCACCATTCCGCAGCTACCACCACACTTGGTTCCAGTGCAGTTTTGAATCGATGCAGAAGTACCAGCAAGACCAGACGCACCCCTTCTAAAACTTTCTACACAGCTGATGCATTTTCTTGTTGCTGATTAATATATGAATCATAGGGTCTTGTTCTTTTGCTGATTAATAAATTAATCATAGGATCTTGTTCTTTTGCTGATTAATAAATGAATCATATGGTCTTGTTCTTTTGCTGTTAATAAATGAATCATAGAGTCTTGTTCTTTGCTAATTAATAAATGAATCATATGATCTTGTTTTTAGCTTATTAATAAATGAATCATATGGTCTTGTTCTTTGCTGATTAATAAATGAATCATATGGTCTTGTTCTTTGCTGATTAATAAATGAATCATAGGGTCTTGTTCTTGTTCACAAAAGTGCCGTAACTTTGATGTGAACAGTGCATATCAACTTCTATCTATTAAGTCGCCAGTATTCATTTGATTTTGTTCCGCGTAGTCTGCAGATTTTTAATGCAACATTTTAAAGATTTTTATAACATTTTTAATTTGCTTAACTATTAGCGAAAAAGAAAAAAAAACAACAGATGTGAATGATACTGGATAGTCTGACGGATGGTGTGAGAGGAGATCACCAACTGAACTGATGGCCTGTATGAAGGATCGTGTACTCTGGAGAAGCATAATAGCCAACGCCAGTCGGCACGGCACATGATGATGATGACATGGATAAGACCCATTTTCACTCCTTCCAGGTCGTTTTAGTAACAGGATACTGTGCTGTCACAGTTAAGCTAGACAGAAAGAGCTGGCATTGATCCACATTGATAGGTGGAGTCTGAAAAGAAGTTCGTTTTGTCAGCTCCTCACTGGACGCCGCGACTGTGGCTGAAATATTCTCGCGACGTCAGCTGCGAGAACAACAGTTCCCAAGAGTTCGAGCTCTCCGAGCAAGAAGTGAGAGATCTTAGCTTCGTTCATTCTGTTCAAAATAAGTCAAGTCCTCAAGGACACGACCACACGTGAATGTCACTTTGAAAACCTGCCTACCCAGAGCCAATAAGCAACGAAGTAGCTGGCGTACTCGCTTGTTGTGCGAAGTTCAAATCTCTCCCGTTCTAAGCTGTCTTTACTTCACTGATAATTAGTTCGTTCGATACGTTCCTGGCTGCTTTAGCTTACTATCAAATCCTGGCAAAACTTTCCAGTATCTTGCCTTAGGTCAGAGAGTTCCAGCCTACCCGTGTTTCAGCAGAACTCGTACCTTGCTGCTCTTGACCTTTGGGAACAAAAGGTCAAGCAGGAAGTGCCTATAGCCTTAGTGTGTTGACAGGTCCATGTAAGTATGGTCTGACTAACAAGCGCGTACTGTACATTCTGGCATCCGCGTCCACGACCGGTCTCCCAACGTGGAAGTGGGTCCCATCTCTGTGCGTGTGCATGTGTGTGTTTTTTTTCTTTTCGTAAATTTAAAAACATAAATGTTGATAAATTTTTATTGTGGAATTGAAATATTTACTGAAAGAAGACATCTTATAGCTGCTAGTGTGAAATATTTGCTGAAAGAAGACATCTTATAGCTGCTAGTGTGAAATATTTGCTGAAAGAATACATCTTATAGCTGCTAGTGTGAAATATTTGCTGAAAGAAGACATCTTATAGCTGCTAGTGTGAAATATTTGCTGAAAGAAGACATCTTATAGCTGATAGTATGAAATATTTGCTTAAAGAATACATCTTATAGCTGCTAGTGTGAAATATTTGCTTAAAGAAGACATCTTATAGCTGCTAGTGTGAAATATTTGCTGAAAGAATACATCTTATAGCTGCTAGTGTGAAATATTTGCTGAAAGAAGACATCTTATAGCTGATAGTGTGAAATATTTGCTTAAAGAAGACATCTTATAACTAATAGTATGAAATATTTACTGAAAGAAGACATCTTATAACTAATAGTATGGAATATTTATTGAAAGAAGACATCTTATAACTAATAGTATGAAATATTTACTGAAAGAAGACATCTTATAACTAATAGCATGAAATATTTACTGAAAGCAGACACCTTATAACTAATAGTATGAAATATTTACTGAAAGCAGACACCTTATAACTAATAGTATGAAATATTTACTGAAAGCAGACACCTTATAACTAATAGTATGAAATATTTACTGAAAGCAGACACCTTATAACTAATAGTATGAAATATTTACTGAAAGGATATATCTTTTTAACTAATATTATAAAATATTTACTGGAAAAAATATATTTTATTCTTCATAATACGGAATGTTTGAGGAAAAAAAGAATTCACTTTGTCCCTGGCAATATTAAGAATTTACTAAAATAATACACCTGGTGACGAACACGTGGACACGCTTTAAGACATGTTTGTTTGTTTGTTTCTTCAGATAATTAATTCGATTAATTCGAGTTTTAAACGATGTTCACTGCATGTTAGTTTCCGGTCCAATCTTACGGGGGTGGGGACACTTTCTACGTGTCTTGTTATATGTCAGAAACTGGCATGTGTTAATGGACTTGGAATATAAACATGATATTCAAATGTCATAATCTTAGGAAGAAATAAACTTGATGCCTCTCGCGCATTAACGCGCGTATTTGCGAGAACGGGTTGGGGGGGGGGGGGGGGGGAGAGAAATAGCGCGGCAAATGAGATATTTCCTCTTCCTGCTGGGAGGGCAGCCTTTGATCAAATGTCGAATTGCTGCTCTGGATAAAGTTTAGATCATGGATAAAAACCCCCGATAAAAATCGGAAATAGCGGCAGTTGTTCCAGGTAGGGAATACTTTTATCAGAAATACCTTTTTTATTTTATATGCATTTTTTTTTTTACCAAAAGAGAATCTCCCCTGGTTTCTCTGATCGTGTATCTGTGCAGGCACGCCAGAGGATGGCTCCTGTTTGATCATTCGTTGGTTTTGTTTATTGACTTTAGCCATCAGCGGACCTCTAGACAGTAGGATACAGTGAAAGCGTCAACAGAGAGAGAGAGAGAGAGGGAGAGAGAGAAAGAGAGAGAGAGAGAAAGAGAGAGAGAAAGGGAGAGAGAGAAAGAGAGAGAGAGAGAAAAGAGAGAGAGAAAGAGAGAGAGAGAGAAAGAGAGAGAGAGAGAGAGAAAGAGATCTCGTCCGTTATCTCGTCTTATTTTGTGTATGGAGGCTAAGGCTATCGTCTTCTGACTATCTTGTATACCTGGCATTTTACTTGAAGATGCGGTAGATAATGAGAGAGAGAGAGAGAAAAGAGGGGGGGGAGGGAGATAGTGAACTGACTTCTGAAGTTTTCAATGAAGTATACAAACGCCTGTATTTGGGGAAGTTGGTAACAAATATTGTTTATTTGCTCTATTCATTCCTTCATTCTTTCTTTCTTTCTTTAAATTTGAATGACTCCCTAATTCCTAGATTAGTGTCGTTCGCTTTTCGTTGCTGTTTCATTTCATTACGAGCCTTGCTATACTGGCAAGGTCTCAAGAGAGAAACTTTGTAAGGATTTGCAAGACTACTATCCCTCCTCCGCCCCTCTTTCCTCCCCCCCCCCCCCAGTCTAAGCATACTGATTACTCGTTTTGTTTGCCTCTACTGCGGCTCCTCCCCCCCCCCCCAGCCCTAACCTGAGCAAGTAAAGATACCTCAAACCATATCTTTCCTGCTTTCTTTAGTTCTTCCTGGTATTGTGTTTGTCTCCACGTTTCCATTGGCCTGCCCCTCTTTCTTTCTTTTCCCTTGAGGTGTCCAGGTCAAGGTTGTATAGCTTTAGACATATGAAGAGCACAAATACATAACATCCCAGCATCTTACAAATCCCGGTCGGACATACCTTCTATGACACAAAATGTTGGGTTACAACTTGACAAGAAGAACAGCGACCACGATCTTATTTATGGTTTTCGGTAACTCAGACAAACACAAATATAGATCTAAATCTTAATCCACTCGCGCACGTAAAACACAAATATAGATCTAAATCTTAATCCACTCGCGCACGTAAAACAAACTCATCCGATCAGTCTGGATTCTTCATTTTGTATCACATCAGAGTCTACCGCCGTCAGTTCAAATCAGGCGACGCGTGAAATAGGGGAAATTCACTAATACGAGGGGAAGTCACTAAGTAACTCGCAAATGCCTGTTACAATAAATAAATAAATGCGACAGTAATTTGAAAACTTTTAATTTTTGAACCTACATTACTCCCCTATTTCTCAACGTAATCGCCACCAACATTGATATATTTGTCCCATCGTGTAAATCAGTGATGCAATACCCATGGCGTAAAAATCTCGAGTCCGATTTCTGAACCATTTTTTACTTCGGTTTCCACCTCTTCGTCACTCGAGAATCTTCTCCCGCCAAGGTGGTTTTTCAATGGACCAAACAGGTGAAAATCATTTGTCAGGACTACAGGGTGGGTGTTACTCGTCTATCAGCTCTGATAATCTCATTCACACGTTGCACAGTCGCTTCTGTTGCAATTTGAACAGGACGGCCAAGTCGGACTTTGTCAACAATTTCGGTGCGTCCCTGAGAAAATTCTTTTACCCAGTTATAGGCCACTTCACGTGATAAACACTTATGAGCATAAACTGTAATCATTTCCTTATGTATGTCCTCAACTGAATGTCGTTTGGCCCACAAAAAAAATCGCACTACACTTCTCTATTCTTCTTCGGTACACACTAACAGTTGGGTAGCCATTTTGTTATTCCTTTGCGCATGCGCACGTAACTCCCAGCGCCCCCTACATAAGCTATTATAAAGTTGGATGATGGTATTATCTAAGGATATATTTAAATACTACCTGATAACTGCCACTGATAAAATATTTCAATTTGCGAGTTACTTAGTGACTACCTCTCGTATACTTGGTCATATTTGCTTTCTGTCCGACATTAGGCTGGTGTGGCATGTGAAGCAGTGTTTGAGATAGAAGATGAATGATGACAGCGGTGAAACTGGTCCTAGCATTGAAAGTAGATGAAAGTGTATTGTTCATTCTTACAAAAAAAAAAAAGATAGAAAGAGTGAGGAAAAGCTGGCAGAAACAAGGATGGCAGAAAGCAAGATGAGCGCATTCAAATTAAGAACACACAACAATCCAATATTTCAGCAAAGAACCTTCGTCAAGGATCACGTAGACAAAGAACACAATAGATAAATATGCGAAGAATAGGTGAAAAGTATGGGCTTGGCGAGAATATTCTAAGAACAATCATCACAGAACCAGGCATAAAAATTGGAGGATACAATATTAACAACTTTCGGTATGCTGACGACACAGTACTGATAGCTGAGAACCAACAAGACCTGCAAAATCTCTTGGATAAAGTCACCAAAGAAAGTGAACAGAAAGGCCTTACTTTGAACATCAAAAAGACAGAGACTATGGTTATATCTAAGAAACAGAATCCACCAGCATGCAGTATTAAATTAAACGGAACTATTCTTAAGCAGGTGCAGAAATTCAAATACCTTGGAGCAGTAATAACTTCAGATGGGAAATGCAGAACAGAAATTAGGAACAGAATAGGCCAAGCAAAGACTGCATTTCAGAGAATGAGAAACATATTAACCAATACATCCTTATCAATGAATGTTAGAAAACGAGTCCTAAAATGCTATATTGAACCTATCTTGTTATATGGAAGTGAATCATGGACAATAGACAAGTCTGCACAAAAATCATTGGAAGCAGCAGAAATGTGGTTTATTAGAAGAATGTTGCGAATCCCCTGGACAGCAAAAATAACTAATGAAGAATGTATGAGAAGAGCTGGAGAGACAAAAAACCTTGTCAAAAAGATAAGAGAGAGACAATGTACTTTCATATGACATGCAATGAGAAGAGGGGGCATTGAAAATATTATAACAACATGAAAAATAGAAGGAAGAAGATCAAGAGGAAGACCAAGAGAAATGATACTGGACAGTCTGACGGGATGGTGTGAGAGGAGATCACCAACTGAGCTGATGGCCTGCATGAAGGATCGCGTACTCTGGAGAAGCATAATAGCCAACGCCAGTCGGCACGGCACATGATGATGATGATGATGGGCTTGGCGCCTCCGAGCAGGAAAGACGGACACAAAAAGAAGTCTTTTGAAGCAATTATTTTTTGCATTCGAGACTATGGAAGAAAAGTATTGACTTGTCGTTGATATCTCTTATCCTGCCGTTGATATCTCTATCTTGCCGTTGATATCTCTATCTTGTCGTTGATCTCTATCTTGCCGTTGATATCTCTATCTTGTCGTTGATCTCTGTCTTGCCGTTGATATCTCTATCTCACCGTTTATATCTCTATCTTGCCGTTGATATCTCTATCTTGTCCTTGATATCTCTATCTTGCCGTTGATATCTCTATCTCGCCGTTGATATCTCTATCTTATCGTTGATATCTCTATCTTGTCGTTGATATCCCTATCTTGCCGTTGATATCTTTATCTTTAGTAATACTACGTTTTATGCAATTTTCATTTCAGAGTTGACATTTATTATAAGTGATGCAAATGCTTCTGCCGAACTAATTTCTCCTGGGTCTTTCAAGCCTGAAGATGCATGTATTGAGATATGTCTTATATATCTTCGGAAGATGAATGTATTGAGATATATCTTTTATATCTTCGGAAGATGAATGTATTGAGATATATCTTATATATCTTCGGAAGATGAATGTATTTGGACATATATTATATATATTCAGAAATGCAGATGAAGCCATTGAGGAAAGACGCTGGCGATGGTTGGGACATGTGCGCCGAATGACTGACAACTCACTACCAAAAATAGCACTAAGGTGGACACCACAGGGGAACAGAAGTAAGGGTAGACCAGAAGAGACATGGAGAAGAACAACAGACAGGATGTTGAGTAATAGAGGGCTCACCTGGACAAGAGCAGAAAAAAAAGGCGAAGGACAGGCATTTGTGGAAAACCCTTGCGGAAGCCCCATGTGCCCTGGGCACTTAAGGTTCAGAGAGAAAGAGAGAGAGAGAGAGAGATTATATATATTAGGAAGATGAATGTATCGGAACATATTTTATGTATCTTTCTTCATGAAAGATGTCATGTTATTACTTTGCTATGTATGAGAGTGAGAAGAGAAGAGGAGAGAGAGAGGAGGGGTGGGGAAGGAAGGGAGAGAGAGTGATTTCACTGGCGCTAATTCTTTCGTTCAGGATTATTATCTCATGAGAAGCTAGTTCACTATGCACTAAACTACTACTCCTAGACTCCGTAGTCTTTCAATTTTCACACACGAATGTTATTTCAGTCGGCACTTCCGATACTGGTAGAGATCGACACAGGTCACTACGCTTAAGTGAATTTTTATTATTATTATATTTTAAGCTACATTGCATGCGCTGCAAGAGGCAGGTGAGAGAAACTTCGTTTTGGAATCGTGAATGTTTTACCACTCAAGCAAAGACTGACATATGAAACACTCATTTAGCGCTCAGAACAGACATACATGCATACATACATGCATACATACATACATACATACATACATACATATGTCAGTCACCGCTCTTGGGAGTTGTGTTCATTTTGTCTGCACCGATGCAAGGTGCTAAAAAAAACTTCGCAGTGCAAAAACTATATTGCAAAACATTCTATCTATCTATTGCCCTGCCGGCTGCCGTTGGCTATCATGCTTTCCCACAACTTCCTGCGCCGAGCGCTGATTATAAGCTGTTGTGGTGTACTTTGGCTGTGCCATCTTGTTAATCCGTCCAGCATTTTCTCTCTTGTCTACCTCGGTCTATTTTGCCTTCTGGTGGTGGTGGTGGTGATGATGATGATGATGGTGATGATGATGATGATGATGATGATGGTGATGATGGTGATGATGATGGTGATGATGATGGTGGTGGTGGTGATGATGATGATGATGATGATAATGATGATGATGATGATGATGATGATGATAGCGGTGGTGGTGGTGGTGGTGGTGATGATGATGATGATGATGATGGGCACAAAACTGTATTTTGTGCATTTTTGTCCGTCTTTCTTTCAAGGGGGATAAAAAAAAAGTTAAGAGCTTAACTGAAGAAGGCTTTTGTCCGAAATATTGGATTGTTGTATGTTCTTCATTTATACCTGCTCAGTTCACTTTCTGCCTTTCTTGTTTCTGCTAACTTTACTCATTTTTTTTCCTATCTCTTTGTAGCACTGAACCACGCACTTCTGTCTCGTTCATAATCTATGATAACTGGTTGGACCTTAACAATCCCACACCTTCTATTTCTTTCTCTCTTTCAGAATAAACCACCTTCTGAAAAGTAAACGTTTTTCGTGAACTAGAGACAATAAACATAAAAAAGAGAGAGGAAAACCAGCAGAAATAAGGGCATGAAACAAACAGAAAAACAGCAAGAAAGCAGATAAGAGACCAGAACAAACAAACAAAATAGCAAAGGGGAATAAAAGAATACAACAAACTAAAACGTAGAGAACGAACAAAGTATACAGCATATAGAAAAAAAAAGAAGACAATAAACAGAATAAACAGAAGAACAAAGAGAAGAATGACTAGAATAAACAGAAAAAAAATAAGAGAACAATGAGCAAAAATGAAGACTTGAACAAGCAGGAAAAAATAAGAGAAAAAACAGAAAAAAAAAGAATACAACTATCCGAGAAATGTACACTAGGACACCCTGGTACATACCCGCCCACATGACCAAATAAGGATCGTCAAGCGATCATCAGTCTGAGAAAGTACTACTTTTGTAAGCCTTGTTATTTTAAAGTTTGTTTCTTTAAATGTGCACCCACTTCCATACGCCATGGACAGTCTGGTGATGGAAGGATGGAAGGAATAAACTTTACTTTCTAAGAATGAAGACAGGTTTGCCTGCCAAATTCTTAACCGTTTGAAAAACAGGGAAAATGTGGTTACTTTGTCAATTAATATTTTTGATGAATGTTTCTAGGAGAACTAATCAAATATGTTTTTGATGAATGTTTCTAAGAGAACTATTCAAATATGTTTGTGATGAATGTTTTAAGGAGACTTACTCAAATATATTTTTGATGAATGTTTTAAAGAGACCTACTCAAATGTTTTTTATGAATGTTTTTAGGAGAATTACTGGAAAAGTGTTTTGTTGTGTTGTTGTTGTTGTTGTTGTTGTTGTTGTTGTTGTTGCTGCTGCTGCCGCTTGTATTGCAAACGTTATAATAAAAACCATACTTAGGTTCTCTCAGAATATGAACATTTTTTAAAAACATTTTCTTTAGGAATATTTGCTATTATCATGTTCTCACATTTATTTCCAGGGATATTTGCTATGATTATGTTGTAAGCCTTGCTATTTCAAAGTTTGTTTCTTTAAATGTGCACCCACTTCCATACACCATGAACAGTCTGGTGATGGAAGGATGGAAGGAATAAACTTTACTTTCTAAGAATGAAGACAGGTTTGCCTGCCAAATTCTTAACCGTTTCAAAAACGGGAAAAAAATCGTTCATTCTTTTCATGTCAGATTGCTTCTGGGGGAAAAAAAATGCTGTAAGGAAAGCCTGCTTAAAACAAGATTACAACTACTTTGTTCTTTGCTGTCTGTCTTTATATATTCCGCTTTTTTTAACGGTTTAATTGTTTCTTCTTAACTTAAGCAACGATTTAATTGTTTCCTCTTAACTTAAGCAACGGTTTAATTGTTTCCTCTTAACTTAAGCTTGCATTATAGTCTTTGTGTAACTTATGCTCCTTCGGAATCTTTTCAGTGAAAATGCAATACTTATCGATTGAAATTGTATTTTTTACTTCATTTGATTGTCTTCTCTCTTGTGACTGGTTTTCGATATCTTTTAAGACAACATCTTGTTATCACAGCTTCACTGCAGTGGCTTTGTGAATATTTATGAATGTTTGTTATATATTTAACCCAACAACTGTTTGTATATCAGAAGAAAACAGAACTAAAATGGGTCGGGGAAAAATATCTAATGAGAACTACGCAATAAACTAATCCGTATCTTCTCATAAAAGAATTATTTTTAAGAGTGCCTTATGTGAAATTTTCAGACTGAAATAAATAGTTTTGTTGAGAATAGTTCTGTTTTCAGTGAAACCCAGTCACAGAGCTAGAACAAGGCTTTTCTTTGTGTGCTTGTTGCGTTGTTAGGGACGCCGCGATTATTTACATTTTAGATCCGATATCAGTTTCTCGGTTACTTTTTGTTGTTAACAGTGCTTGTTATTATCTTCGCCAGAAATGGAAGGTTTGATTGACAGCCTCAACAAAAGCAAGTGGCGAGAAGCCCAGGTGGCAGATAAGACAGGTAAGAGACTGTTGCTGAAAGTTATAAATGTAAATAAGAACCACCAGGGACTTTCGTGGTTCTAGTGGTGTCTGGGAAGAAGCTAAGTTTCATATCTTTGTCATTTGTCACTGGTTGAGGGTGATTAATCTTGACTGATGATTGACTGATGCTGATTAATCTTGACTGATGATTGGTTGACAGTAAGCAATACTGACTAATGGATGATTAACGGTGTATTGACTGGTGACTGGTTGACGACTGACGGTTAGTGATTGGTTGACGACTGACAGTTAGTGATTGATTGACGACTGACGGTTAGTGATTGGTTGACGACTGACGGTTAGTAATAATTGACTAATGATTAGCTAACTGCGATAAATACTGACAGATGGCCGGCTAACGGTCATTAATGTTAACTAATAACTGACTTACGATGTTTAATCTTTACTGACAACTGACAGGCAGTGATTTAATCCTGGCTGATGATTGAAAGAAGGTGATTCTTCCTGACTGATGATTGAATGATGGTGATTAATCTTGACTGATCACTGGGTAGTGAGGAGAGAAATATCTACTAGCTATTTTCGTCCAAGTCCGGGAATGCACTTTTATTTTCTTTACTCAGAGTTTAATCAGCTAACTTATATTTATTGAAAATAATTATTGAAATTATTGGAAATTATTATTTTTTTGGATAAACTACTAATCTGAGAAATTTACAGTGGCTTTACAGACAAGAATTAATACCAAATGTAAGCTTACATTACAGACAAGGATGTGAATATACACTAAATTTGGTTTGGTGTTACAAAAAGCAGTATAAAGTCTCGCCAAATTTGATGTAGTTTTACGAACAAGGATGTGGACTTACGTTACTTTTGATGTACACGCCAAGTTCCACTGATTGTAGTGTTAATGGCTAGGATTTCAAATTTAGACCAAATCTGATCTATTTTAACAAACAGAAGTGAGGCCAAGGACACTCTCCGTCTAGGCAGTCAGTGACCTTAAGTTGATATGCAGCTGTCAGGGTTGGAGGCTGATCAAGACCCTGTCCTACCTCTCCATTGGTACTCCCTCAGTAACAGGCTCAGCTAGACTAACGGGGCAGGGATCGCCATAGTCCCCAAGGTGATGGAGTCTGCTAGAGAAGCACTGCATGCTCCCTGCATTTTAGCTGCACTCAGGGACTGAAAAAATAGCCCCCATAACCCGCTCGCACGCCGACACGATGCTTAGCCTCAACACCTTCACAGCATCGGCTGCAAAGAACACCAGCTCGTAGTTCTAAGGAGTTAGAAGACAAGACAAGACATACTTAATTTCATATTCGTTCAAATTCAGCTTACTGCCTTCCATATTTACATTTTCCCTTTACCTTGCTATAAATAAAAACTACCAATGGACCTGTTTCTTGTTTAAATTTGAGAAATCACAGTTTTAGGGAAAAAAAGAACGGAAATAATCATAAGAGATTTTTTTTAAACGTAGCGAACATCGCCTCCGGCCATTTGGGAACCTGGGAAGAGCTCCACAGGAAGGGACATGCATTTTTGTTTTCTGAAATTAGAGAGCAGCAGCTTCGGTTTGAGACTGACGCCAACTAAATCGTAACATCACTTGAAATCTTCAACGTCTGATAGTACGTTTCCGCTCGGAGCAAAAATGAAATACGATTATATCAGGACAGAATGGTAGAAAAAAAAATAAGCGGTATAGAGTTTGTAGTTTCTGAATCTGTGTCCGTACATGCGTATGTGTTCCTGCTTATCTTCCATTAAATATAAATAAAAGTGACACGAATTTGTAATTTTGAACATCAAAAGCTGTTTAAATATAAAACACAGCGCAACAAATCTGGAAGCAAGCCATACTAGCTACTGAAATATACTAGGGTATTTTGCGTCTCATCTATCTATCTATCTATCTATCTATCTATCTATCTATCTATCTATCTATATCTATCTATCTATCTATCTATCTATCTATCTATCTATCTATCTGGACCAAATTCTTAACCCTTTTGAAATAAAGATCAATCAATCAATCAATCTTTCTCTCTCTCTCTTTCTCTCTCTCTCTCTCTCTCTCTCTCTCTCACTCTCTCTCACAGGGCCATACCAATCAGGTGTTGGTCGTCACTGATTTCCACAACCATCTGTCCGTTGTTCTTTCCATAAAACTGTTCTGGACTGTGCTCTGTGTCACTCTTTTAGTCCATCAAGTATCTTGTTTCTTTGTCTTCCTATGTCCCCCTTTCACTCCAGTTTTTCTGTTGTTATTAAGTATTCCAGCTTGCCTCCTCTCATAGCATGTTCTGTAAATCTAGTCTGTCGTGTTCTGAATTTTGTCATAATTTCTATTTTCTTTTGCCCAGCCTCACTTAGAACCTCCTCATTTGTTTTCTTGGTTTGTCCATGGTATTCTCAACATTTTTGTCATGAACCACATCTCCACCGCTTCCAGTAGATTCTGAGTTCTCTTTGTTATCGCCCTTGCTTCGCATGCCTATAATAACACGGGTTCGATGAAACACTGAATAACTCTCTTTCTGGTGTTTGTCGACAGACAGTTGAACAGTTTTTATTTTCATAAATGCTGACTTGGCCTGGGCTATTCTGCTCCTTATTTCGGTTTTGAATCTTCCGTCTTGTGTTATTATTGTTCCTAAATACTTGAATTTCTTCACTTGCTTTAATTATATGCCTTTTACTTTGATGCTACATTTTACGCCCTAGACAAGCCTAACTATTGGCACCCAAACTACCGCCTCCTCCTCTCCCATCCTCCCCCTCCTCTTCCTCTCGCTTCCTCCCCATCCTCATCCTCTTCCTTTCGCAATCCTCCCCTCTCTCTCATTCTTCTCTCCTCCCCCTCTTCCTCCTCTCATCCTTCCCCCCCCCCCTCTAAAAGGGTTTGTTGTTTTCATATTTGCAGGGCCAGTGACATGATATTTTGCGCCCTGGGTGAAATTAATTAATCTGTGGTTAATCCCTTGGAAGGTCAGAATTAGGCCTCTCTTAGGTCTGCGCTCTTATGATAGTGCTGACCATGTATAGGCCTACAATAAATAGAGCAGCTCGTGTGGTTGTGTTGCGTGCCGTAAAATTTTAAATATTTCCTTCATCACACCACGAATATAAAGCAGATAATCTTTTGAGACACTCTTTTGAGACAGGTCTTTTAAAGCAGATAATCTTTTGAGGTCACACAACACACGGTGACACATGCAAAAAAGAAAAGCTTGTATGTTCCCCCAGAAACTCAGATACTGAGATTGAAAATATTTTTTTAAAAAATAAATAAATAAAAAATCATCACTGAGGTACGAATAGCACTCTGGTTACTGAAGTACGGGATCAGTGTCAATAGACACCTATTCTTCGCCCGCCATATTGATTTAATCTTCAGGTGCGGATAGGAGACTGGATCAAAGTCATTTTTTAAAAAAAAACGAAAATTTTCTGTTTTTGTCAATGAACTCGGGAATAGTTGGTACAGGAAGTGCGGACACTACACTTGAATGCTAAATTCTCCTTTATACGTGTAACCTCAAGTGTACACTTTAAAGGGGTTTCCAGCGATTGATGTCACGCCATTCCTTTCAACCAGGGGTATTGTTTTAGGGTCACTTCGAGATGAAGGTAATGTCAAACGGTGAAACGGGCCTGTATTGTTTGGGACCTGTCTTCCAGAGGCATAAATTCTCCCTAAGGTTGAATAACAGGAGAAGCGGACGCCATGAATGCCGTTTCCTTTGTGTACATCTTAATATATGAATATTATTTTCTCAGTCTGGAACATACACTTTGGGAGAGGCCCGTATTCCCTCATGGGTATATTTTCCTGTATCTAGCTTCTCTTGTATCACATATGGGCAACCTTTGGCCCGAGGGGAACATATGACCCGCGGCAACATTTTTGTCCTGACCGCAGACAATCCAGATAGTTAATTTTAAAATCTGTATAATTTTCTTACAAATATCTAGGCACAACCTTCAAAGGAAGCAACATAGTTAGACAGGAAATTAAAAGCAGAACACGGATAGGGAATAAAATGTACTTTGCCTTGCAACACCTGTTAAAATCCAAAATCCTGTGCCAAAACAACAAAATAACAATCTACAAAACTATAATAAGGCCAGCCGTCATGTGCGGATCAGAAACGTGGAGTACAACAAAGAAAGATGAATAACAATCGGAGGTATAAGAGAACAAGATCCTAAGAAGAATCTTTGGACCGTTAAAGGATACCAACAGTGGAGAATTGAGAGCCAGAAAGAACACTGAACCGAACAGCTTATTTAAATCCCATTCATTCATTCATTCCTTTGCATGTCCCTTGCGGAACTTTGCCTCCCAAACAGCACTCCTGTAGGCCTCTCGGTTGTGAGCAAGATGGCTTGCTGCTGCTGCATCCATTTCCAGATCATCAACGATGTCTTGCAGCCATCTTCGTTTCGGTCTTCCTCTTTTTCTTTTTCCCATTATGTATCCTTCCAATACGGTCTTCTCTAAATTATCATGACGTTTAATGTGGCCAAAATATTTAAGTTTTCTCTCTTTAATCCTCTTTACTAGCCAGCCTTCTTCAATATTAAGCTCTTGTAGTATAGATATATTTGTTCTTTTTTGTGTCCACGATATTTGGAGAACTCTTCTATAGCATTTACATTCAAAGGCATTTATGTGCTTCTCAGCTGTTTTGTTAAGTGTCCAGGTCTCACAGGCATATGTTGCGATGGGAAAGATGCATGCCCTTAAAAATCTTATTTTTGTGGTTCTGTCTGCTCCTCTCCACAGATTCTTTATTTGTTTTACTTTCTGAAGAGCAATAGATGTCCTCCTTTTAATTTCCCGCATTGTATCTCCATTATTAGTTAGTAGTGATCCAAGATATTCAAAACTCTCCACTTCTTCCAGTTTTTCCTCACTGATACATATTTCAGTTGCCTTGTTTGTTTTGTCAGTTGTCATCACTTTAGTTTTCTTTGCATTAAGATAGAGGTTCTGCTCTTCGCTGTTCTTGCGGACTGACATAATTAGTTTTTCCATTCCTTCTTGTGTTGTGGACAGCAATACTGTGTCATCAGCATATCTAATCTCTGGTATTTCATAACCTCCAACTGTTATGGCATCGTAATATTCTTTGTCTACATCTTCTCTAACATTCCTCATTATATTTTCAGTATACAAGTTAAATAAGTAGGGTGACAATATGCACCCCTGACGGACCCCTTGTTTTATGTCAAACCAAGTTGTTGTTTCACCATTTATTCTTACTGCTGCTTGTTGGTCTAAATACAGCAGTGATGTTAATTGTATCAAATGTGTTGGAAATCCCATTTTTTCCATTATTTCCCAAAGTTTCTGGTGTTGTACACAATCAAATGCCTTTGAGTAGTCTATAAAGGATAAATATAGATTCACATTAAACTCCCTGCATTTCTCTATTATTAATCTTAGATTGAATATATGATCTCTTGATCCTCTTCCTTGCCTGAAACCAGCTTGGACCATATTGACTTCTTCTTCTATTTTCTTTCGAAGTCTACCCATTATGATTTTTAACAGAATTTTACTGGCATGACTAATCAGGGCAACAGTTCTGTATTTTAAATCCCAACGAATTATAAATGTCTTGAAACCGAACAGACTACGCTGGCTGGGGCATGTAGAAAGAATGAAAGAGAACTGACAAACGAAAATGATGTATGCACAAGAGATGAGAGAAACAAGACCATGGAGTAGACCAAGACAGAGATAGAAAGACAACACAGAAGAAGATATAAAAGAAAACTGGAGTCACCAACTGGAGAGAGAAGATTAGAAATAGAGAGGAATGGAGGCGAACTTTATCGAGCCTTAATAGCTCGGAAAGCTGAAGAAGAAGAAGTAGTAGTAGTAGTAGTAGTGGTAGTAGTAGTAGTAGTAGTAGTAGTAGTAGTAGTAGTAGTAGTAGTAGTAGTAGTAGTAGTAGTTTCATCATATTGGTAGGAAACTCTATTGTAGAAAGCAAAACAACAACACAATTCCTCAGATCATCAGAGAAGTAACACCCCCCTCCCCTCCGCACGCCCGCCCTCAAGCGTTTTTTGACCCTTTAAACTTCTGACGTCATTACTTCCTCGTCATGACTCTTAGAGATCTGTTGAGTGGTTGGCTTACAACCCCTTCAAGAGGCTGAAGATACTACTCGGACGTTCATCTCTATAACTTACCCAAAGTTTCCTTTTCTGTCTGTTCTGTAGATTAGATATTCTTTCTTATACTAAAGTGACCAAGTCCTTTTAACCATGCCTCGCGTTTGTCTCCCTTGCTTCCCTGACGGAAACATAAACACGAACCACTCTTCCCGCCTCCGACTAATTCTGGGACACGAATGCGCTGTTTTTAATTAGCATTCATTAGCTAGGAAAATTCAGTACCTTTTACGCGCCCGAGCGCGATAAAACCTTGTGTTCAGTCAGTTGGATTTATTATTTCTTTGTTTTCTTTTCTGTTGTGACTGCAATCTGTTCAATTTATCAGTGGCCTCCCTTTGACTCCTGATATCCTTTGAGAAAGATCAATTGCGTCTATTATTGCTTACTCTGCTGAAATGTGTTTCGATGCAGCGGCACTTCTTTTCCCGTTCTTGTTATGAAAATGTTGCTGGAGTTTATTACACAAAAATATACTTGGTACAGAACGCGACAGACAGACAGACAGATAGACGGACGGACGGATAGATAGATAGATAGACAGACAGACAGACAGACAGACAGACAGACGGACGGACGGACGGACGGACAGACAGACAGACACAGACAGACAGACAGACAGACAGACAGACAGACAGATAGATAGATAGATAGATAGATAGATAGATAGATAGATAGATAGATAGATAGATGGATGGATGGATGGATGGATGGATGGATGGATGGATGGATGGATGGACGGACGGACGGACGGACGGATGGATGGAATATTTTTAAGGCAACTCAAGAAGCTTCCTTTCTTTTACTTCATTCGTGCACTTCAGCGTGTCCACCGTTTGTTGCCCTAAGAACGTCCAAGCGACATTCGACTTCCTGCCACGTGCTCTCCAACATCCCTTTGAGGTCACCGTCACTTTACGCATCGGTTATCCCTTTGCCTTCGAAGTTTCTGCTTCAAGAACTGGTAAACTGAACACTTCGTCTTTCCTTGGGAATAATGTCCGGTGAACGTGACCGCCATGATGATGGATTACCCCCCCCCCCCTCCTCCTAGTGCATCAGTCTGGAAAGTCTGAATCCAAAAACTGCGAACAGCTAACACCCCGTGTTAATATGATTGGAAAACTACATGTGTATTAAGAAAAGAAGAAGAAAAAAAAATTCCTAAGAACTGGCTTACATATGCTAGAAGATACAAATTTTCACAAACAGGAAACAGCAAAGCTTTCGTACAGTAAAGCAACAGAGCAACTTCGTGAAAATCAGTAAATCAAAACTCTCTCTCTTTCTCTCTCTCCCTCTCTGGCATAGTTTTTAATATTTGATTTTTCTTAATCAAGGAAAGACTATGATCACCCCTGCAATTATTTACGACTGATATATACCGTTTATTTATTTTTTTTGGTGGATACCCTCCTTTATAATGCCTTGATTATTAATGATATGTATCTATTCATGTTTAGGAGACTTTCAAGAATACCACGTGAACGCGCATGCGCACAAGAAACTAAGCGACAGCTCCTTCTGCTACATGATAGAGAACGACAATGTTGACCCCAAGAAGGTCGTCTTGGAATTCGCGCTCAAGGACCCCATCAAGAACGTGTCTCTTCTGGAGATACGGCTGAACGGAGACGGCACTAAAATCACTGGCATGGACCTGGACGGCGACGTGGTTCTCTTAAATGAGTGAATTCATCAATTAATTTACAAACGAAACCAAAAAAAAAAGCAAATAATTTAATAGCTTTACACATACATCAGTGACTAAATAGAAACATCAGTAGTTCCGAGTAACGAATCATTAGTAATTCAAGTAAAGAATTATTAGTAATTCAAGTAGAGAATCATTAGTAATTCAAGTAGAGAATCATTAGTAATTCAAGTAATTCATGTAGATTTTTACAAAAGCAGATTTGCATGTAATCCATTGACGCCATCAGTAAAATGGCGGTTATAATAGATTCATCATTAAATCAGTGGTTCAGTATGTTTGTGTGTAAGTCGTAAGAAGTTATGACTCTTCTATTTATAAAGAAAAGATGGTTATCAGAATAGTGTAAAGCAGTGGTTCCCAATTAACAGAAGTCCGCGGACCCTCTATGCCATGGACCCCCCATACTTCAGAAAAGTTTCATACCTGTATGGTAGCTGTGTGTTTTAAATGCGAAAAGATTTTTTTTTCAGAAAATGTGGGTAACCTTTAATGAGTAAATGCTACACTACACTTCAACCCCCCCCCCCCCAGTACAAACCTAGTGAATTTTCAAAATGAGAGTAATGTAGTTAAGAAAAAAATTAGACACCAACTAACATTCCTACTTGTTCTGACAGATGAACAGAATATGAAACGTGTGACAGCTAACCAGTCTAAATATAGTGAGAGAAATCATGACTCTTCATTCCGAACAATCGCTTCCGCATCTGGTTCAGTATTTCCTAGCTTGAAACGTAAAACAAAACAAACAAACAAACAAACCTTTCTCCCACGCAGAAATCGTCGAAACATCGGTCGTCAAATATTTCACAGTGAAAAGTTTAAGAACCTTTAATTTTTGTCTCGAGCGTCCGGGGATCACCAATTGGGAACCACTGGTATCAAATATTAACATAAAAATAAATAATAAATAATAAACATACTCGAAGGAAAATTTCAAGGAAATAGGAACAAGAAGACAAAATAAAAAAGATGGACTGGAATTAGTCTAGCTGGGGTGAATAGTTCAAGGAAATATGAACAAGAGGACAACATAAAAAAAGATGGATTGGAAAAATAAATTTCAACGAAATAGGAGCAAGATAACAACATAAAAAGATGGATTGGAAAATACATTTTAATGAAATAGGAGCAAGAGGACAACATAAAAAGATGGAATGGAATTAGTCTAACCAGGTTGAACTGTTAAACAAAGGCAGAGCAAGCCAGAGGGTCATTTGCAATAGACTTTTCGAGGGGTTACGGGCGGAATGATGACGATTAACTAATAGAAATAAGTAAATGATCTGCGCAAGAACACATTTATAAAGCTGAGGAATTTTAAAGATACAAATAAAGCAACATAATGCATTATTTTGTACGTAATACTTTAGAGAAATAAATTGTTACCACAAGCTATATTAATAACATGCAGAAAACACAAAGCTGGACGAAGCATTCAAAGCAGTGAGGAGAATCCAGAGCCAACGAAATCAATCAAGCATGAAGGATGTTGGATCTGGTTAACATTTACACTAAACGGATAAAACCTGGTAGAAAGAAAAAAAAACACACAAACGCAATGACCTTTGGACAGCGGCCTTAAAGGGTAAAGACCATAAGTGGCTGCAGCAACATCTTGATGTGGACTCCACTCAAGTCACTTATGTTTGTGTCCCTTACACACACACACTCTCTCTCTCTCTCTCTCTCTTCCCTATGCGCTACTCCTTAGCCTCACGAAGGCACACTAGCGACACCTTTACCAATAGCAACAAATATCCTTGTATCATAATCTCTATATCCCCCCTCCCCTCAAATTCTATCTTTCATTCCTTCCCCCCCCCCCAACCAAATATTCAGTTTTCACACTCCCCTGAATAAATTTTAAGTAGAGTTATATGTTATGCGTATGTTGTCGTCATTCACATTATTCTAGCATATTAATCTTTCAAAACGTGTGCAACATGATCAGCGGTTCTCAAACAGTGGGGTCTGCCTCGGCACACCAGACCTGTAAAGCCTGTCCCAACTAAACTACTAATTCACAAATTAATTTACGCAATTTTCTTTTTAAATCATGTGAAACAAACTCTCACTGTTTATTTTGTCTGTAACTCTGATCTGTTACGAAAACGTAACCATCTATTTCACATTTCGGCTGCATAACCAGACAAATGCTTCACAAACAAAGTTTAAAATTTTTTATACCGGTGCGGTGAGAGGTAAGAAAATTTTGGAACCGCTGAACATGACATTTGTTTCTTTTCTTTTTCCCGTTCGCGTTTTGCATGCAACTACATTTGCATACGATTGGTGACAAAAGAGTAAACTACCAAAATAAACTGGTCTTAGAGTTGTGTATGTAAATCATTAATAACATTTTCATTTTCTCTTTTTTGCTCATAAACATTTCTCGTCACTAAGATTTTGTTAATTGAACAAATTGTCTGTAGTGAAGAGTAAGATTTTGTTAACTGAGCAAGTTAACTTGCCAAGTGCAGAAGTAAACGAGTTGGGAAAACCTGACCTTCAGATCACAGAATTCCGCGAGCCGGCTGAAACTCGCGCTTGTATGTAATTATGTGACGTGACTGGAATGTAACTTCAAATTATGAGTAGCTTCACACTGTAACTAACTTCACATTCAAGAAATATGGAGGTGCTGCGTTAGCGCAGTGGATCAGTCACTCGCTCGCTGGCCAAGCGACCCGGTTTCGATTTTCACTCACAACAGTGAAGAATGCTCACCCTGCTTCGAAAAAAAAAAAAGAGTACCAGCGTTAACGTTTTGCGAAGGAAGAAGAATGACCACCAGCAGCTACGGAGTTCGTGCTGACGACGATACTAGTCACTAGTTTCTGGTCAGCTGCTGCAGAACACGTGTGCAGAGACGTTGGTTCACAACATATACATTCAAGGAACCACGGTTTTTGCATGTTAAGAGCACAACTTCACGAAATTACACCTTCACCACGACAACGAATGGCGATAACAGATGGTTGTTAAACTACCTCCAGTTCTTAAAACTGCCACTTAAAATCAAATCTCCTACCTGCGGTACGAACTATTAACGCAATACAACGAATGTTGGATGCGTAACGCAGACAGAAAAAAAAATCAGTGTTTTTATGTGCACAACCCGATTTTAAAAAAATAATAATAAACAAGAAACAAACGGATCTGGCGACCACCCAGGCTCCCAGACCGATCTTAGTAAGGGTCTTAGTAAGGGTCTTAGTAAGGATCTTAGTAAGGATCTTAGTAAGGATCTTAGTAAGGGTCTTAGTAAGGGTCTTAGTAAGGATCTTAGTAAGGGTCTTAGTAAGGATCTTAGTAAGGATCTTAGTAAGGGTCTTAGTAAGGGTCTTAGTAAGGATCTTAGTAAGGATCTTAGTAAGGGTCTTAGTAAGGGTCTTAGTAAGGATCTTAGTAAGGATCTTAGTAAGGATCTTAGTAAGGGTCTTAGTAAGGATCTTAGTAAGTGTCTTAGTAAGGGTCTTAGTAAGGGTCTTAGTAAGGATCTTAGTAAGGATCTTAGTAAGGGTCTTAGTAAGGGTCTTAGTAAGGATCTTAGTAAGGATCTTAGTAAGGGTCTTAGTAAGGGTCTTAGTAAGGATCTTAGTAAGGGTCTTAGTAAGGGTCTTAGTAAGGGTCTTAGTAAGGATCTTAGTAAGGGTCTTAGTAAGGATCTTAGTAAGGGTCTTAGTAAGGGTCTTAGTAAGGGTCTTAGTAAGGATCTTAGTAAGGATCTTAGTAAGGGTCTTAGTAAGGGTCTTAGTAAGGGTCTTAGTAAGGATCTTAGTAAGGGTCTTAGTAAGGGTCTTAGTAAGGATCTTAGTAAGGGTCTTAGTAAGGGTCTTAGTAAGGATCTTAGTAAGGGTCTTAGTAAGGATCTTAGTAAGGATCTTAGTAAGGATCTTAGTAAGGGTCTTAGTAAGGGTCTTAGTAAGGACTTTCTAAGGACTAGTCCGTCCATCGCCTGATATAAGGCTTGATTCCCCTCTAGCTGTGGCCCCCATTATTACTATATAACTTTGTATTACACAGACCAAACATAGTCGATACATCACTGTTCTTGTCTTCCCTTCGACCCCCGCCCCCCCCCCACCCCCGTCTTTCCAGGTCCCTTATCTTATGCATGCTCAACCTAAAGGTAATCCGCCACTGCTTGCAACCAGTCATGAGAGCAGCTGTTCAAGACATTGGCATTCAAGCACTTCTACATAGACTAACATCTTCCTGCTCCAAAAACATCTTGAATGACAAAAATTGCCATTACAACATTTTTTTTTTGCCTTTGCATGTCCCTTGCGGGACTTTGCCTCCCTAACAGCTCTCCTGATGCATCCATTTGCAGATCATCAATGATGTCTTGCAGCCATCTTCGCCTTGGTCTTCCTCTCTTTCTTTTTCCCATCAAGTATCCTTCCAAGACGGTCTTCCCTAAATTATCGTCCGTTTAATGTGTCCAAAATATTTCAGTTTTCTCTCTTTAATCCTCTTTACTAGTCAGCCTTCTTCAGTATTAAGTTCTTGTAGTATGGGTATATTTGTTCTTTTTTTCTGTGTCCATGATGTCTGAATAACTCTTCTTTAACATTTACATTCAAAGGCATTTATGTGTTTCTCAGCTGTTTTGTTAAAGTGTCCAGGTCTCACAGGCATATGTTGCGATGGGAAAGATGCATGCCTTTAAAAATCTTATTTTTGTAGTTCTGTCTGTTCCTCTCCACAGATTCTTTATTTGTTTTACTTTCTGAAGAGCGATAGATGTCTTCCTTTTAATTTCCCTCACGGTATCTCCGTTATTAGTTAGAAATGATCCAAGATATTCAAAACTCTCCACCTCTTCCAATTTTTCCTCATTGATACATATTTCAGCTGCCTTATTTGTTTTGTCAGTTGTCATCAACTTAGTTTTCTTCGCATTAAGATAGAGGTTTTGCTCTTCGCTGTTCTTACAGACTAACATAATTAGTTTTCCCATTCCTTTTTTGTGTTATGGACAGTAATACTGTGTCATCAGCATGTCTAATCTCTGGTATTTCATAACACCCAACGACAATTACAAATAAGAAAAAAAAAAACACACTAGAATCACTTAATTTCTGAAGTGGGTGAAGTTAAGTAGCACAGTGTTTAGAGCACCCGTCTAGCAACCTAATGGTCGAGGGTTCGAATCATCAGCTGAGCGGGATTTTTTTTTTCCCCGACCAGTACGGCCCCTATGTCGATCCAGCCTCGTAAAATGTGTACCAGAGAAAATCTGGGAAAGAAAGGCAGCGAAGAAAGGAACTGGCCACCCTACCTCATACGCTGATGGGCTAACATAATGACTCTCTAACGCTTCATCCCCTACGGCATTTGCTATGGGACTACCTTTACCTTTACCTTTTAAGACATAAACGAAACAAATGTTCTTAGTTATTTTAAAGAAATTAGAAACAGTTAAATACATGGATGGGTTTCTGAAGTGTCTACTAGCTGTCGTGAAACTACGACGCCAGTAATAATTGAGAAAAAATATAACTACGTACAAAAGAAAAAAGTTCAAAGGGCAGGACAAGACACTTGTGGGAAAACCCTTGCAAAAGCCCCACGTGCCTTGGGCACTTACACGGACAGATAGACAGACAGACAGACAGGCAGGCAGGCAGGAAGTTAACTGAACTCAAAAGAAACATAAAACACATTATATAAACAGAAATAAACAATCTTACAAAACTTATAGTGAAAAGGAAACAAGTTTAAAATCACAGAAGTTCAGTAATCCTTTGGGGAAAAAAAAAAACTCTCATTGTTTCAATAACTGATGTAGACAATGTGCAGCATTACAACGTTCAATCTGGTTTCTACTTGCGGCCACCGAATGATTATTTGCACTGTTTTTTTTTTAATCTTACATTTACCAAGTTAAACTTAACGTTACTGAGCAAATGTAATACCAGATCTAGCGGCCGAAACCGTTATTACAGAGCACCAGTGGCTGTTATACAGGTGTTACGCCAAGAGCGTTGTTTATATGACACACTCAAGTCTCAGCTGCACCGATTCCTTTAGATGACAAGTTATCTTGTACTCTTAACAGCTGTTGAGATCACAACTACCTGACAGCTGATTAAGTGAGGGGAAATAATGCAAAGAGGAAGGAAGAATAAAAGTGTAGGCGTATAAACAGTAGTTTTATTTCTTATCTCCCCTGAAATATGAGTTATTGTTCTTCGCTGCCGTCGTCATGGTGACAAATAACAGGTGCCGTATCGAACGGAAAGTGGATTATGATAGCTTCCTTGAATACCTCCTAAATGAAGACCTAAGAAACGAACTTCTGGGCAGAGCACACCAGCACAAAGACCACATCTAGAGTTACCCTGCTGGGCGTCATGAAGATATGGGACAGCACGCTAGCTCAGTTTCGCTTGCCCCGTACTTGTACCTTCATTCTAACACACCCATCTTAGCTCCCAGAAATTCACACCATCAGCACGCTGGTTTCATTATGCCCAGGTCTAAAACAGGCTTCCCTTACGGTCGTTTGTTTTGTCTTGTCTTCCATTTCCCTGGAACTGTGACCTGATGCTCTTTGTCTTGTCTTCCATCTACCTGGAACTGCGACCTGATGCTCTTTGTTTTGTCTTCCATCTACCTTGAACTGCGACCTCATGCTCTTTGTCTGTCTTCCATCTACCTGTAACTGCGACCTGATGCTCTTTGTTTTGTCTTCCATCTCCCTGGAACTGGGACCTGATGCTCTTTGTTTATCTTCCATCTACCTGGAACTGCTACCTGATGCTCTTTGTCTTGTCTTCCATCTACCTGGAACTGCGACCTGATGCTCTTTGTTTTGTCTTCCATCTACCTTGAACTGCGACCTGATGCTCTTTGTCTGTCTTCCATCTACCTGTAACTGTGACCTGATGCTCTTTGTTTTGTATTCCATCTACCTGTAACTGCAACCTGATGCTCTTTGTCTTGTCTTCCATCTACCTGGAACTGCGACCTGATGGTCTTTGTTTGTCTTCCATCTCCCTGGAACTGCTACCTGATGCTCTTTGTCTTGTCTTCCATCTCCCTGGAATTGTGAACTGCGGCTCTTTGTCTTGCTTTCCATCTCCCTGGAACTGCAACCTGATGCTCTTTGTCTTGTTTTCCATCTACCTGGAACTGCTGCTCTTTGTCTTGTCTTTCATCTCCCTGGAATTGTGAACTGCTGCTCTTTGTCTTGTCTTCTATCTCCCTGCAATTATTTGTTTTGTCTTCTATCTCCCTGCAATTATTTGTCTTGTCTTCTATCTCCCTGAAACTATTTGTCTTGTCTTCTATCTCCCTGCAACTATTTCTCTTGTCTTCCATCTCCCTGGAACTGCAATCTGGTGTTCTTTGCAACCAATACTGTGAAGGTGTTGAGGCAAAGCATCGTGCTGGACTGGCAGCAGGTTATGGCAGCTGTTTTTATCAGTCTATGTCCCCAGGTAAGAAGCAGGGCGTGTGCAATACTTCTTTAGCAGTCTCCACCGTCAGGGGGGAGTTATGGCACTCCCTGTCCCATCAGCCAGGTACTGGGGGTACCAACGGTGAGTTGAGACAGGGTCTTGGCCAGCTACAATTTGCCAGCCCTAGCACCAGCATGCTATCTATGGCTCGCTGATTGCCTAAAAAAGGACAGTGTCTTCCTTTTACATTTTATAAAACATCTATATCACTGGTACATTTTTGCTCAGCTTGGATCAATGACAAAGTCATAACAATTTTACATCTTTTATTATAAAAACAGAAAAATTAATAACAAATTAATAATAAAGAGACAAGAAAATCTTACACACAAAATACCACCACATTCATGTGGCAGGTCTGTAAGGAAACTGCCATCAAATTCTGAAAATCACACACATCAGACTCTTGAAGTCACAGGGAAAAAAACCCAAAAAACAAAAACGTTTTGATCTCGGATTTTAAAAGTTGTACAATAAAAGCAACAAAATACAAAAATATCTGGCTCATTTTACTGTCATAGAAGCATTTAAAAACTATTTTACATTACTGCACAAGAAATGGAACAAAAATTTTGCTTACATAAGAAATTATAGAAACTATTTTTTTATGAAATTAAACAGAAAAAGCAAAAGACTTGCAAAAAGAAAAAAAAAAAATCCTCGTTCACATGACCTTTAATGGCAGTGAACTTCCATTCATTCATTCATTCATTCATTTGCATGTCCCTTGTGGAACTTTGCCTCCCAAACAGCACTCCTTAAGGCCTCTCGGTTGTGAGCAAGATGGCCTGCTGCTGATGCATCCATCTGCAGATCGTCAATGATTCTTGCAGCCATCTTCGTTTTGGTCTTCCTCTTTTTCTTTTTCCCATTATGTATCCTTCCAATATGGTCTTCTCTAAATTATCATGACATTTAATGTGTCCAAAATATTTCAGTTTTCTCTCTTTAATCCTCTTCACTAGCCAGCCTTCTTCAATATTAAACTCTTGTAGTATAGATATATTTGTTCTTTTTTGTGTCCACGATATTTGTAGAACGCTTCTGTAGCATTTACATTCAAAGGCATTTATGTGTTTCTCAGCTGTTTTGTTAAGTGTCCACGTCTCACAGGCATATGTTGCGAGAGGAAAGAATTGCATGACCTTAAAAACTTCCAGCCAATGATAATCATCGAGCATTCATTATACTGAAAACTTGGCAAGCTACATGCGAGCCCTATGTGACGCTTAACAGCACAAGAAAGATGTAAGATTCATTGTACTGTTTACTTACAACACATTACAGTACAGTTGTTAGCCACTGTTTACTTACAATACATTACAGTACAAATGTTAGCCACTGTTTACTTACAACACACTACAGTACAATTGTTAGCCACTGTTTACTTACAACGCATTACAGTACAACTGTTAGCCAATCTAGCCAAATTCCTGTTCACTTCTCTGTGTATGCCTCTACATCTTCGCAGCACTGGCAGAAAATAAACTCAGGCACACAGTTACTGTGAGATCCTACAGCATCACAACCAAGCCTCATCTCAAGAGTTATTTAACTGCAACGTGCATGAGTTGAAGGAGTTTAGGGTTGAGGGTTTAGGGCTGATGGCTGAGGGGTTTAGGGCTGATGGTTGAGAGGTTTAGGGCTGATGGTTGAGGGGTTTAGGCTTGAGGGGTTTAGGGTTGATGGGTTCAGTGTTGAAGAGATAAGGGTTGAGTGGTTTAGGGTTGATTTAGATTTGAGGGTTTTAAAGTTGAGGGGTTTAAGGTTAAGGGGTTTAAAGTTGAGGGGTTTAAGGTTGAGGGGTTTTGGGTTCAGGTGTTTAAAGTTGAGGGGTTAAGGGTTAAGAGATTTATGGTTTAGGGGGTTAAAGTTGAGGGGTTTAGGGGTTTAAAGTTGAGGGGTTAAGGGGTTTAAAGTTGAGGAGTTTAGGTATTTAAAGTTGAGGGGTTTGGGTTGAAGGGTTTAGGGTTGAGGTGATTAGGGTTGAGTGATTTAGGGTTGTTGGGTTTATGGTTGAGGGGTTTAAAGTAGAGGGGTTTAGGGTTGAGGTGTTTAACATTGAGGGGTTTTGGCTGAGGGGTTTAAAGTTGAGGGGTTTAGGGTTGAGGTGTTTAGGGTTGAAGGGTTTGGGGATGAGGTGTTTAGGGATGAGAGGTTCAGGGTTGAGGAGTTTAAAGTTGAGGGGTTTAGGGTTGAGGTATTTAGGGTTGATGAGTTTAAAGTTGAGGGGTTTAGGGCTGATGGTTGATGGCTTTAGGGTTGAGGGGATTAGGGTTGGAGGTGTTTAGAGCTGAGAGGTTTAAAGTTGAGGTGTTTAGGACTGATGGTTGGGGGGCTTAGTGATGAGGGGTTAAAGTTGAGGGGTTTAAAGTTGAGGGGTTTAAAGTTGAGGGGTTTAAAGTTGAGGTGTTTAGGGTTCAGGGGGTTTACAGTTGAGGGGTTTAGGGCTGATGGTTGGGGGATTTAGAGTTGAGAAGTTTAAAGTTGAGGAGTTTAGTGTTGAGGGGTTTAAAGTTGAGGTGTTTAGGGTTCAGGGGGTTTACAGTTGAGGGGTTTAGGGCTGATGGTTGGGGGATTTAGAGTTGTGAAGTTTAAAGTTGAGGAGTTTAGTGTTGAGGGGTTTAGGGATGAGGGGTTTAAAGTTGAGGGGTTTAAAGTTGAAGTGTTTGGAGTTCAGGGGATTTACAGTTGAGGGGTTTAGGGTTAAATTGCTTAAAGTTGAGGGGTATAGGGTTGTGGGGATTAAAATTGAGGGGTTTGGGGTTGATAGTTGAGGCATTTAGGGGTGACAGTTGAAGGCTAAGTTATATGACAACAAAATGAGCACTTGGCACACCAGTGTTTGGGAAAACTGGCTCTGAAATGGGAGAAAATCTGCATGCTAGAGTAAATCCATATGCAGCTGCTGGTACATGGAGGACAAAATAAGGTATCACATACAACTCAGTCCCAAGAATAAGGGACAACCCACAGACTATGGTGAGTAATTTTTTTCTAGGGGTGGGGTTGCATAGTGTGTGTGTGTGGGGGGGGGGGCAGCAAAATTTTGATTCCATATCCCGTGGGTCTACATTACTATTTCACAAGAACATTGGGATCAGTGTCACAAGAACACTGGGATCAGTGTCACAAGAACATTGGGATCAGTGTCATAAGAACATTGGGATCAGAGTCACAAGAGCATTGGGATCAGTGTCGCAAGAACATTGGGATCTATGTCACAAGAACATTGGGATCAGTGTCACAAGCACACTGGGATCTATGTCACAAGAACATTCAGGTCTATATCACAAGAACCCTGTATCTATGCCATAATAACCCTGAATCTGCGTCATAAGGACCCTGCATGCGTGTCACAAAAAACTCTGGATTTATGCTGCAAGAACCCTGAATCAATGTCACAAAACTGATGAAATTTACACAACTTCTGAAGAAGCAAAACTGGATTCTGTGTGGCACACACCCAGCTGTATGTGGCGCACACTTGAATTTATACCATAACAACATGAATCAAACAAAGCTGACACTGTCAGCATTCCAAATATCCACACAATATAATACAAGATTCTTGACAATGGAGATGGGGAAACAACATAAATGACAGAGATGCATCATCAACAAAGAATTTACTCATTCTCACCTTTGATAAACCTCACCACTGCACACCTACAGATTCTTTGTTACTTACACTAACTGTAATACATACATTCAAACATACGTGACCTGATGATCGTTTCATCCTCATGCTGTCCGATGAGGCAACCAGCGACCCATAGCTGATATGCCAGCGTTAGGGTTAGCGAACCACAGCTGACCAAGGCCCGGTCCCGCCTCTCCGTGGTACCCCAGGTGGTGGAGTCTGCTAAAGATGCACTGTACACACCCCAGCTTTTTAGCTGTACTCTGGGACTGAAAAAGTAGCTGCCATAACCCGCTCCCACGCTGATACGATGCTGTGCCTCAACACCTCTGCAGCATCGGCTGCAAAGAACAACAGTTCGCAGTTACAGGGAGTTCGTACAAGTACAATGAAAGCACAGGTTGCAAGCAGGCAAAGCATCCTGACACTACATATAGTACTTCAACAACAAACCGTTATGTAGTACATCAACCATCAACAAGAAACCATTATGTAGTACATCAACAACAAACCATTATGAGAACCAATGAGGATACAGCCGCAGAATTAGCTGAAAAAGCATAAAAGAATCCAAAGGTAAGCCTAACTGCTGCTTTATTTTAATAGACATGGCTTTAGGCTCTTATTTATTCCTAACAACTAGTAGGACATATGTTCACAACTCTGTGTTTTTTTCCACAGTGAAGATTTACTTCAATGGAACTCCAGTGTGCCCTTATTCTCTTGCCTTCGAGTTGCACCTCGGTAAACTCAACTTGTTTCTTGATGCTTCACTGTCCTTTCCTTGTTCAATTTCCTTAATTTCAGCATTAATATTCTCTTTTGACACTTGATTAAGAAACGTAAAGAACAAGATTCAGACTGAACCAGACAGAAATGTGACAGAAATATGACAGGAATGTGACAGAAATGTGACAGAAAAGCTCTGGGCTCCCTCGAGCCTGGAAAAGACAGCAGACTTCATCTGAGCAAAGGGGCTGAAGATATAACATGACCAACCAATCCTCAAATATGGAGGAGGAGGAGGAGGCGGAGGAGGGAGAAGGTGGTTTTGCTCAGCATTTTCAGCAGATAAGAATCAAAACACTGTCTCTGTCTCATAATTTAAGCAGAGGTGATTTGAATTAAAGCTAAAGTGATAGTTACAGAAGTCAGAGAAAGTTACACAAGTCAGAGAAAGTTACAGAAGCTGAAGAAAGTTATAAAAGTTGGAGAAAGTTACAGAAGTCAGAGAAAGTTACAGAGGAAGTTACATAAGTCAGAGGAAGTTACAGAAGTCAGAGGAAGTTACAGAAGCTGAAGAAAGATAAGTGATTTGTACTGGAATCAACCTATGATTTTACTAACCTTCTTAGACTTATGTTTCTGGTGAATGAAGAAAAACAAAATTCTGAAAATGGCTTTACAACTTGTTGCTTAGACTCCATGATGTCCTGTGGTTGTTGGCCTCGGCCCACTCATTGTGTGAGATTCCCATAATCTTTTATCAGAAGCTTGACCTCGTTTCATTCACTAGACGGCAGCCACAGTATTACCCCAAACATTATTCATGCATAATGGTGTGCAAGGGGTGAAAACCAGGTCTGCCTGTGTAACGTACAAGAACAAACAATGTTAGAATGGGAGAAACCTGACCAGTGTAAAGTTCGGGGTTAATGCCAAGGTTTTAAGAAAATACAATGTGAAATAAGAGCACAATCTGTACACGGACCAGCTTTACAGTCATAGGAGGTTTAAGGATGAATGTGAAATAAATGTAGTAAAATTTAGAAGATTAAACTATTACTTCAGATATCAACTGCCTGTGGTACTACAGATATGAAACTTTCAGCATAGACAACAACAACAACAAAGAAAAAAAGGCACTTAACTCTGAACCCTCAAAGCAAGCTCCCTGGTCAAGAATCAATGTCCTGACCTGGCAAAGCAGGACCCAGTGCAGGACAGGAGGCAAAACTTCATCCCAAAAAAAAAAAACGTGGAAAGCAGGACCTACTGAATGACAAGTGGTGATATTTCATTCCCGGCTGTGTAAACTAGGAGGGATTAAGTAAGAAAGGCTGATCAGCCTATCACAGTTCTGTTAGAAGTTACAGAACAACAATTATCTTGGAAGCACTTCAAAGGCCTGACTTATCAAAAAGACTGAAAGATTGGACATACATTTCAATTCAACAGGGTAAAACACAAATACTGTTGTAACAAAGGCACGACATATCTTGCGTTAATCTACAAATCAAATGATTACAGACATAATTCATTTAATCTGTTTGATTATATCAAAAATCCTCGGAATCATCACTGGGCTAGGGTTTATGGCTGGGGTTAGGGAATCAATGATAAAAGAATTAACAGAAGAAGACCACAGCGCAGATCAAGAGGTAGAACAACTTATCTCATTCTCCACTTTGAGATATTTTAGTTAAAAATAACTTCATTATGTCACTTCTTGATGCACACCACAAATCCTGGATGGGGATCGTAAGTGTATTTCCCTTTTGTGCAGCTGCACATATGTTCCGTTCTACATAAAACAGCTCCCTGAGACCACATACCACAGCACAAGCACACAAAAAAAAAAAAATAGAAACTAGTTTCAGCCATATCAACAGTTCTGCTCTTCTGAATGTCTTATCTGTGGCACGTAATTCCTCTGACTCAACTGTTCCAGAGCGCTGTTGACAACATTTGGAATGTGGTCAGAAACCATCTTATGGCTAATGACAATCTTGTCAAAAAAATCAGCAGGAGACCAGAAAGCGGCATACACTGGCTTGTTACCACAGGTGGGGCTGTGTAAAAAGAAATAAAATTAAAAGTGGTAAACTGAGCTCCCATAGAACATTATATATTTGTTTTATAAGATGAAAAACAAAATTTGGAAGTACTGATAAAAAATATGTGGAAATGTGCTCACTTTACAACACCTTAAAGAATACCTCTACACACCTGAGTGGTGTAGCAGTTAGTGCACTTGTCTCTAATGCAGATCTTCTTCTTCTTCTTCTTCGTTCACTTCTACCACCAAAAACCGCACTGTGAACCTACTGAATTCACGCATGTGGTCCTCGTTAGGTCCCGTGGTCCCCTGTGTGGTCCAAATTAGACCACACGAGTTCCACGAAAGGACCACAAGGGGTTCAGAGTATCACAGTGCTTTAGCCTGTATTCTTGGTGGGTCTCGGAAGCGGGATTGCGTGACACCGTGGTTTTCATTGCACCAGTTTGGTCTAGGGTTGGACGTTCTCACCAGAAGACCTCGACGTGTTTGGAATATCAGTGCATCCCCGCTGGGTGAGAGGCGTTAGCCCACCCAGGCCAGAGTTGGACTTTCTCACCGGAAAACCTCGACGTGTTTTGAGATACCCGTGTATCACTGCCGGGTGAGAGGTGGTTGCCCATCCAGTCCAGGGTTGGACTTTCTCACCGGAAAACCTCAGCGTGATTAGGATACGCAGACATCCCCGCCGGGTGAGAGGTGGTTGCCTATCTAGACTTCCCTGGTCCAGTGTCTCCGACTTCAGCATTTTGCGGTCGTGGCCGCTACCCTTCCTAGTTGTGACCAGGATGGAGCTTTTGTCCAGGAGGACGAATCCTCGCCACTAGTGACTTCTACCCCTGGGTTGAGCCGGTTTAGGCATTTCCCAGTATGGGCGTGTTTGGGACGGGACCGACCTCTGGGGCAGAGGTACTGTGACATTCGTAGCCTTCAAGATTCACCCCTGGTATGAGCCGGTTTAGGCAAAATTAACCAGTATGGGTGTTTATCAGGCGTTACCGACCTCTAGAGCGGAGATGGCATGACATGTCTAGCCATCGAGTTCCACCCCTGGTGTGGGCCGGTTTAGGCATATTTCACCAGTGTAGGTGTATTTCGGACGTAGGCGGCCTCTATAGCAGAGGCGCCGTGGCATAGCTCTCGTAGCGATACTACTGGACATACCAGGTTAAACTTCACTTTCCACCACCTTTTCCCATCGGCGCCGCACAGCAACCTTTATTTCCGCATTTACTTCCTTAACCGGGAGGAGCTTCACTCCACGCGCGGCATTTGAAGAGTCAAGCCAGCAGTGACTTAACCTCTGGGACAAGCCGGTTCATGCATTTCACCCGATATGACTGCACTCGGGACGTGGCCGACCTCCAGACCAGAGGTGCCGTGATTTGACTGTTTGCTTCGATTTATCCTTTCAACCACCTTTTCCGCAGTGATGCTGCGCGGCAACCTCATTTGCAAATTTCTTCATTGGCCGGGAAGAGCACCGCTCCACGCACGGCAGCTGAAGATCTCGCCAACAGCGGTCTAATGCAGATGTTAATGGTTCAAATCCAGCCAGTCATTCCAGTCACCCAGCTGTAAGATAAAGGTAACTCTGTCATGCCTAAGAGGCACACAGGGATATGGTGTTAGTGCCCATATTTTCCTTGACCTGTCAGCACACTAGAGGGTGATATGGTCAGCGTCATGTCTGGCCGCCTTTCCTTCCTCGACTCCAGAAGAAGTCAGGTACCCACTTCTACAGCTGGGTGACTGGGGTACCTCCAGCCGGATTTGAAACCCAGCTGCAGAAAAGGATAATTGAGTTATCTTGGTAACTAAAGGTGGGCCAGCTTGGCCCTCTGGTGTACTGTTAAGTCAAAGAAAACATGGGCACTAACACCACATCCCACAGTCCAACTGTGATATGCTAGGACCATGTTATAGAACAATCAATCAAGTGCCGTGCCACGTGGCGTAGGCGATCACTTCTCTCCACAATTCCCTGTCTTTAGATTTGATTATGAGATCCGCCGGTGACTTTCTTCCTAGCCACACTGATACCCCATCCAGTAACTTCTCTCTCTGTCTTCCTCCCCTCAATTTTTCCAGCTGCAACAATGTGTTCCAATTTTCCTCTTCTCAGAAAATGTCCTACAAATCTCGCTTGTCTGCCTCTGATCTTTGCTGTAATTTGCCTTTTAACTCCAGCCTCTCTAAAGACTTCTTCGTTGGTTTTCTTAGCTGTCCATGTTATAGAACACTGATTAAACAGCACAACCTACTCCCTGAAACTAAATCACAAACAAACCAATATCAAAATCTTTCACATGTTCCCCCCTCCCCTAAAAAAAAAAAATACACATGAAACCATTTCATTAACAGAACAATATCAGCCCCACCTCATTTGGGTTAACATTAACCATTCCACAAACAGACCAAATGTCAAAACTTACGGGTCTTCGTTCAGGTCTACCACGTGCAGAATCTGTCCAGCAGGATGCAGAGGCCAAGGGCTCTTTACTATCAGCTCCAGCTGAGACTCGGCAGCCTTCAGAGTATCCTGGTAGTTCAAGAAAACAGCACGGAATTCAAAGTCTCTATCAATATCACCAAGTCTGTATTCATAACTTATACGGTGGTTTCATCTTGTATAAAACATTCTATATTTGTATATTGCAATCAGGTTAAAAAAAAACAAAAAAAACCTGCATGTTCCTAAAGCACAAACTGTAAATGACAATTAAAAATGACATCACTAAATAAGAAATGCAACCAGTGAAGTTATCTAAGATCTTCTTACAGTACAATCATCATCTACTCTTCTTATCAATATGATTATGCTAAACAAACTAAGCCACCTTAGTTTCATTACATTACACTGGCAATGTAATTTTACCAAAAAAAAAACAAAACACCTTTATATCTGAGAACTTTCCCGCTAATGTTTTCTGCAGAATATGTGTGTAAGTGCAAATTACAAATTCTTGGCAGTGATGCCACATTGAAAATAAAATTTGAAATAAACACTTGATACTGATGATGAGGATTTATATAAAGTTGATACCTCAGATATATACAGAGTATCCAAATATTATATTTCCAACTTGTATCTTCTTCTTCTATCTCCCTGGAACTGCCAGGTAGTGTTCTTTGTAGTTGATGTGATGAAGGTTGTGTGGCACAGCATTGTGTCGGCTTGGGGGGGGGGGGGAGGGAATCAGGTCACAACAGCTATTTTTTCAGTACCAGAGTGCAGCTAAAAGAGCAAGCAGTGTGCTTCTGTGACAGACTCCACCACCACGGGGGCTACGGCAATCCCTGCCCCATTAGCCAGGCTCGGCCTGTTACTGGGGGTACCAATGGAAAGGTAAGACAGGGTCTTGGTCAGCTATGGTTCACCAACCCCAATGCTAGCATGTCAGCTATGGGTCAGTGATAGCCTAATTGGACAGCTCTTCACCCCATGTATTCATTTAGCATCAAAGCTGAAAAGATCATTTTCAGACACTCAATATGGTGACTGAATTAGTCACTGGTGTTGGTAAGAGGGCCAAAATCTTGTCCACTTCCATATCAAAATTATGTAAGCAACTGGGCATAAAGGGACAAGCAAGAGCAAGGGCATTGAGAAGCCTTTCAGAAACAGCAGAAAAGGCTTCATGCTGGCTGTGGAGTATGTGAAACAAGCATTGGGAACATGAGTAATTTAATTTGCCACAACCAATACCAGTCCTCTGTAGCTAAATCGCTAAAGACGCACTTCAAAAAGTGCAGTGCCAACTGGAAGATCACGGGTTCAATCTCGGGACCGGGAAAGAAAAAAAAAATTCTAAAAAAGCAACAACTCACAAGACCTCTGGGAGTCATGACCCAGAGGGGCCCACCCCCCTTAGAGTGTCAGGAGTTTATTAGGGCCGAAACTTTTGTCTGAGGGGGAGTACTTCCTCTGATGATCTGAAGGAGTTGTGTTGTTGTTCTGCTCTCTGCAGTAGAGAGTTTCCTGCATATTCAAAATTATGGAGATGTATTGCTTCAGCCTGCCAAGAGGCTGGGAGGGGGGTTGACGGACTGACATTCTGCCTCAAAGTGGTGGAGCTCAATAAAAAGCTTTCTTCCTGGGTGTAACTTAACAGTTACAAAAGCTGAACTACATGCAATGCTCATTTTAAGCTCATCAATGAAGGGATTTAAGTGATTAGTACACAAGCATGGAGGTTGTCAAATGACCAATCAAAAATACCCAATTGGGCAGAAAATGAAGAGATTACCAGGGAAACTACAGAAAAAAAAAAAAAAACGAATTAACAGAAAAAGAATACAATATTATCTACCATGTTAAGTGAATCAAAAATCTTTAAATGTTTTCAAAATTCAGTCCGAAGATGAAGATTTCTGCAACATAAGGACAAAAGGGCACTTTAAAAAAATGCAGTGTGACACAATCTGAGACAACAGACATGTAAAACAAAGATACACTGGAGTCTGAGACCAACTGAAGTTTTCTTTTCGAAATCTGATCACTTGCCACAATACAGTTTTATTTTCTAAATATGATCACTCAGAACTGTCATCACAATTTTGTTTTCTAAATCTAATTACTCAAACCTGTCACAATACAGTTTTCTTTTCTAAATCTGATCTCTCAAACTTGTCACAATACAGTTTTATTTGCCAAATATGATCACTCAAACTTGTCATAATAAAGTTTTGTTTTTTAAATATGATCACTCAAACTTGTCACAATAAAGTTTTTTCTAAATATGATCACTCAAACTTGTCACAATACAATTTTGTCACAATAAAGTTTTGCTTTCTAAATATGATCACTCAAACACGTCACAATACAGTTTTGTTTTCTAAATATGATCACTCAAACTTGTCACAATACAATTTTGTTTTCTAAATCTCATCACTCAGACTTGTCACAGTACAGTTTTATTTTCTAAATCAGATCACTGAACTGACTGATCATCTTAATCTGTCACATCACAGCTTAATTTTCTAAACCATGCTACATTTCTATTCTTTGCTGCATTATAGGATCAAAGATGTGCCAGTTATCAAGAATAATGTATTTTATGTCAGTCATTTATATACATATGTGCAGAACTTTGACTCCCTAACAGCTCTTCTGTAGAACTCTCGGTTGTAAGCAAGATGGCCTGCTGCTGATGCATCCATTCGCAGATCATCAACAATGTCTTGCAGCCATCTTCACCTTGGTCATCCTCACTTTCTTTTTCCAATCATGTATCCTTCCAAGACTGTCTTCTCTAAATTCTCATGTTGTTTAATATGTCCAAAATGCTTAAGTTCTTCTATTTAATCTTCTTTAATAGCCAACCTTCTTCAATATTAAGTTCTTGTAGTATGGATATATTTGTTATTTTTTTGTATCTATGATATTTGAAGAACTCTTCTATTGTATTTTATATGCTCAACAGAAATGTGTGTTTTACACTTGTGTAAATGTTACAATCTTGCTTATGTGCAAAATCTGAACACTGTAATTTCTGTACTAATACACTCAATAATGTTGTTAATTATGTATAGGTGTGCATATTAATATGCAGACTGAACCACCAAGTACATACATCATTTCCTACTTATATGCTGAAGTACAGTTCAAGCATCAGAACTTAGCACGTTTCCCTACAGACAAAACATGAAAAGTCACAATCACAGATAAAGCTTAATCAACCAAGAAAGCAGTGCAAGTGAAGCTCAAGAAGATTACAACCAGGCATGCCAGTAATTATCATATTTGCACCTGCAGGCATGTCAACTTCATGCTCAACATAACGACAAGCCATGAGAATGGAACGAAGCTGTGAAAGCAAGTTGCTGTTGTGCCAAAATTAGCAAGCATGGTTTTGTGAAAAACTGAAAAAAAAAAAAAAGGGAGAAAGGGAGGGTACTTATGACTTGAATGAAGCCATGTCCAAGACATCGTCTCGGATATGGCTGCGTGAGTCATAGTTACCCAACTCTCTCCTTTTTTTTTCCTTTCTTGTGCATTATACATCATGCATCCATAAATTCAGACTTTATCTTCTTTTCCTACTCTTCTTTTCCTAATCTTATCTTCTCTTCCTACTCTTATCTTCTTTTCCTACTCTTATCTCCTTTTCCTACTCTTATCTCCTTTTCCTACTCTTATCTCCTTTTCCTACTCCTTCATCCTGCCTGTTTTTGTATGAGTAAGGCATAAACTGAATTATTACAGCTGCATTCTCATTAATGAATAAAGCTCTTCCTACCTTTTTTTTTTTTTTATTATTTGTTATCACAGCTTTACTGTGTTTTTACTTTATGTATATTTATATATTTAATTTAATATACTTATACCCAGAATGTTACAGTGGTGTATCGGTTAGTGCATTTGCTTGCCAATCAGAAGGTCCTCAGTTTGATTTTGCATTTGGACAGAATATTTTTTTGGACTTACTAGCACCAGGGTTCACCCAGCCTCAAAAAATTGGTACCTGGGGTTTCCCTAGGAAAACAAAGGCAGTGAGGACAGGTGCTAGCATGCTGTAGTGGCTAGAAACATGAAGGCACTTACACTTCACACCCCTACAACATGCAAATGCTCCGGGATTGGACATTTTGTGAATCAATTTTTTGTGGCTGATTCCCTTCGTTTTTTAAATAAAATGACATATTTTATAAAGTGGAGAACATATTTTGTAACAATGTTTCAGCAGGCAAATTTATCAAACTCCTTGAACAATTTAAATTTCTATAACTACTACTTTAACTCTTTCATTTCTGAAATATTTTTCATGCTCTGCCAGAATAAATTTTGTTGAGAAATTTTAGTAGAAAAAAAAACTCGATGAAAGCTACTCTTTCATATGCTCACTGGCGATAATGCATGGTTCCCTGATTTTTGCAATGCCCCTTTTGGCTGGGTACTTCCAACTTCAGCAAATTCCTTACTAGGGCAGACTGTGGTCTTGCTCACACTGCCATGAAGACAGTGGTATAAGCTGGCTTGGCCAGAACTTTGTTTTCCAGCCTCTTGTGGCTGTACTTAAGCCCTTTCTCCACGTCAGATCCAGCATGCAATGCTAGCTGGCCAGATGGCTTTGAGACAGTTCCACAGAGACTTTGTGATGAGGAATCCGATACGTGCCTCAACGACATCCATTCCCTGCCACCTATAGTCTGCTGGCTCTGTTTTGTTTACATCATTCTGACAGCCATTGTTGTAAAGACCCATAGGCTTGTCACATCCTGGATTCATTGGTTTCACACCAGATTTTCCTCATCCCTGCCGTTGATCTCCATGTCCCCATCCATCCACCAACCTGACATTACATTTTACAAAGATAACAATTACAATTAGTGGTGACTGCTACAGGTTTCTGGGCTACACAAGTAGGTCAGAGTTTTTAAGCAAACAGATCTATGTTTCCCTGTCTCACAAAGACTATGTTAAGATAAGTGTTTTCTTAACACAGTTGTTCCCAGGGGATGGACTAGGTCAGAAATATGCTACTTTTCATTTTATTTAGACTACCTAAATATCACTCTGAAATTGATTCACAATAGTTCCACAAGATCTACTAACACTGGTAGTGTTGCTTTGTAGTGAAAGAGTTAAAGTCTAATCTGAGAGCATAATTTCTAGCTAGTGGCTGAACAATAACGAGAACGAACAGAGTGAACAATAACAGAAGATATGGTTCCCAGAAATTGGGTTTTTCAAGGAGACGAATGGCCCAGGGTGCCAATTACTCTCTAAGCACCACACTCTGAAGTGTCCAGATAACAGAACGTTTTCAGAATGGTTACAAAGAGAAAGTCAAGCCACATGAATGCAGAGTTCACTGATGGTCTCACTACAAATGTGAATCAGTCTGTGGTTCTGAAAACAAGCATCATGTTAGACTGTGTGTTGCCTGGAGTGCTCTGTCCTAACGTAAAGAGTGGCCAGAGGATGTATATGTCTTAGTAAACCTCCATCACAGCAAGGATACCTGATCCCTACCACACTACCAAATACAAGATGTACACTTCTTAGTAAACCTTCATCACAGCAAGGATACATGATCCCTACCACACTACCAAATACAAGAGGTACACTTCTTAGCAAACCTCCACCACAGCAAGGATACATGATCCCTACCACATTACCAAATACAAGAGGTACACTTCTTAGCAAACCTCCACCACAGCAAGGATACATGATCCCTACCACATTACCAAATACAAGATGTACACTTCTTAGCAAACCTCCACCACAGCAAGGATACATGATCCCTACCACACTACCAAATACAAGAGGTACACTTCTTAGCAAACCTCCACCACAGCAAGGATACATGATCCCTACCACACTACCAAATACAAGATGTACACTTCTTAGCAAACCTCCACCACAGCAAGGAAACATGATCCCTACCACACTACCAAATACAGGATGTAAGATATATAAGATATGATAAAAGTAAGATATAATAAAATTCTAACATTTACACTTAAAACAGTAAAAACCCTAAAATTTCCAGGTTTTCACAAATCTCTAATTATTTATTGTTTTTAAACGATAATTATAAATTTTCTTATTCAAATCTCCACCCAATACTTTCATTTCTGGTATCACACGATTTACTATTAAAAAAAACAAATAAAACTGAACTACCAGATTACTGTTTACATTCACAATAGCCCTATATTTTATACATACAAAAAAAAAAAAGACTTCATATTCTGTTAACTATTTTTAAAGCACCCAAATATTCAATTCTTGCTACATCCAAAATAAAATATATATATATATATATATATATATATAAATTTTTGAACCTCCAGGCCAATATTTCTTGTTCAAACACAATTAATTTTTTCTCAATATCTATCTTCGCAGGCTTTCCTCCAAATACATTTAAATGTAAAACAACATATTTCAATCAATAAAATTGTAATATTTTTTTTTAAACAAAAGTTTATATTTTACGATAGGGCAATAGTCTTCTACACATCTTGGCTTGAAGTCAGAAGCCCAGCACTGGGGAACTGTGTGGCAAGCCAACATTTGTACAGAGACTTTTGTCTCACTCTGTACTTTTTTTTACTCAAACACGTTATTTCTGATCACTGGCCATGACCAACAGTCACATGTAGTTTTTATCAAACAAAAGTATATATAATTTCTCAAATAATCCAATATTTTGTGAGCTCAAGTGCATTAAGTTTTTGTTTTTTTTTCATTTTTTACCTAAATCTGCTGCTCAAACATCGAAACCTACTCATCATCATCATCATGTGCCGTGCCGACTGGCGTTTGCTATTATCCTTCTCCAGAGTACACAATCCTTCATGCAGGACATCAGCTCAGTTGGTGATCTCCTCTCACACCATCCCGTCAGACTGTCCAGTATCATTTTTCTTGGTCTTCCTCTTGATCTTCTTCCTTCTATTTTTCCTGTTGATATAATATTTTCAATGCCCCCTCTTCTCACTGCATGTCCTATGAAAGTACATTGTCTCTCTCTTATCTTTCTGACAAGGTTTTTTGTCTCTCCAGCTCTTCTCATACATTCTTCATTAGTTATTTTTGCTGTCCAGGGGATTCGCAACATTCTTCTAATAAACCACATTTCTGCTGCTTCCAATGATTTTTGTGCAGACTTGCCTATTGTCCATGATTCACTTCCATATAACAAGATAGGTTCAATATAGCATTTTAGGACTCGTTTTCTAACATTCATTGATAAGGATGTGTTAACTAATATGTTTCTCATTCTCTGAAATGCAGTCTTTGCTTGGCCTATTCTGTTCCTAATTTCTGTTTTGCATTTCCCATCTGAAGTTATTACTGCTCCAAGGTATTTGAATTTCTGCACCTGCTTTAGAATGGTTCCGTTTAATTGAATACTGCATGCTGGTGGATTCTGTTTCTTAGATATAACCATAGTCTCTGTCTTTTTGATGTTCAAAGTAAGGCCTTTCTGTTCACTTTCTTTGGCGACTTTTATACACACAAAAAAAAAAAAGACTTCATATTCTGTTAACTATTTTTAAAGCACCCAAATATTCAATTCTTGCTACATCCAAAATAATATATATATATATATATAAATTTTTGAACCTCCAGGCCAATATTTCTTGTTCAAACACAATTAATTTTTTCTCAATATCTATCTTCGCAGGCTTTCCTCCAAATACATTTAAATGTAAAACAACATATTTCAATCAATAAAATTGTAATATTTTTTTTTAAACAAAAGTTTATATTTTAGGATAGGGCAATAGTCTTCTACACATCTTGGCTTGAAGTCAGAAGCCCAGCACTGGGGAACTGTGTGGCAAGCCAACATTTGTACAGAGACTTTTGTCTCACTCTGTACTTTTTTTTACTCAAACACGTTATTTCTGATCACTGGCCATGACCAACAGTCACATGTAGTTTTTATCAAACAAAAGTATATATAATTTCTCAAATAATCCAATATTTTGTGAGCTCAAGTGCATTAAGTTTTTGTTTTTTTTTCATTTTTTACCTAAATCTGCTGCTCAAACATCGAAACCTACTCATCATCATCATCATGTGCCGTGCCGACTGGCGTTTGCTATTATCCTTCTCCAGAGTACACAATCCTTCATGCAGGACATCAGCTCAGTTGGTGATCTCCTCTCACACCATCCCGTCAGACTGTCCAGTATCATTTTTCTTGGTCTTCCTCTTGATCTTCTTCCTTCTATTTTTCCTGTTGATATAATATTTTCAATGCCCCCTCTTCTCACTGCATGTCCTATGAAAGTACATTGTCTCTCTCTTATTTCTTTAACAAGATTTTTTTGTCTCTCCAGCTCTTCTCATACATTCTCCATTAGTTATTTTTGCTGTCCAGGGGATTCACAACATTCTTCTAATAAACCACATTTCTGCTGTTTCCAGTGTTTTTTGTGCAGACAGGCCTAAACTGACAACAAATATAGACCCCCCCCCCAAAAAAAAAAGTGCACCTCAATTTTTTATTTCCATATGCTCTTTAATAACTTTGATTAAACTGATCTCAGCCAAACTAAATATTCCACAGTTACTAAATTTACCTCAGTTAAACTAAATACTATAAAAACAGTTACTAAACTGATCTCATTAAAACTAAACACTACTCAAAAAAGCTGCTACTAAACCGATCTCATCCAAACTAAATGCCACAAAAACATTTACTAAACCAATTACAAAAGTGAAATATCCAGAAGTTTTGGATGCTATGATTAGAGCAATCAGTTTTTATTATTAAAAAAACCTAGTAAAAAAGCAACCAGCGAAATCAGCTGGACAGTAATCAAGGAGTAGACTGACGACATTCAATTTATATGGAGGAAAATCATCCAGTTTTGATTTGGCATGTGAGCATTTTTACAGATTAAATCTCATTGTTAATAAAGCAAGAAAAAAATTTCACATGAACATTTATGAGGGGTGTTCAGAAAGTAATGTATCACACTGTTTTTCTCAGGAGCTGTTTATTCAAAAAGCATGAAATTTATACACAATATACATGGATATGTCATGTAAACATCGGTATTATTCAACATAATCCCTATCAACTTGTATGGTTTTACGCCAGAGCGAAACATGTGCATGTATTCCTAGCCTGTGCCAGATTTTCTCTTGATTATGTAGCCATTTCTTCGCCGCATGGATCACTCCTTCATCATCTTCAAATCTTACTCCTCGGAGTGCATCTTTAAGTGGACCAAACAGATGGAAATCAGAGGGTGCCAAATCGGGACTATAAGGAGGATGGGGTAGTACAGTCCAACCCAATTTGGTGATTGCTTTCTGTGTTGCCAGACTTGTGTGAGGACACACATTGTCGTGAAGGAGAAGCAGGTCTGTTGGATTCTTGTGCGGCCAAACTCTGTGAAAATGCTGATTGAGTTTTTTCAATGTCTTAATATAAGCTTGTGAATTGACTGTCTTTCCTCTTGGCATAACATCAGCAAGAATCACACCTTCAATGTCCCAAAAGATGGTGATCATGACCGTTTCAGCTGAAGGAGTTGTCTTGAATTTCTTTCTTCGTGGTGATTGTGGATGATGCCACTCCACTGACCGTCTTTTTGTCTCAGGTTCAAAATGATGTGCCCAGGTTTTGGGTTTTGTTACCTGTTCCGATCTTAGCCAAAAAGTTCTCTCCCTCAGCATTGAAATGTTCCAACAATTCAGAAGAAATTGCTTTCCTTTGCAATCGATGGCTATTTGTGAGACTTCGAGGAACCCATCTTACGCAAACCTTAGAAAATCCAAGAGCTTTTATAACTGCTTTTGCACTACCATTGCTGACTGACAGTTTTAAGGCCAACTGTTGAGTAGTGATACGCCTATCAGTAAGAATAATGCCCTCAGCGCATTTCAACATTTTTGTCTTGATGGCTGTGGTAGGACGTCCACAGCGCAGCCGATCATGCAACTCCTTATCTCCACTTATTGATTCTTTGAGTCTCTGAACCCAGCGACTGACTGTACTCCTGTCGACTGCAAAACTTCCATACACATCACATAGATGCTTTTGAATGTTCACAAAAGTTTCCTTCTCTGCAACAAGAAATTCTATCACAATTCACTGCTTATACTACAAGTTGCTAACATGCTCCATTTCAACTATTAGGGCAGCCATATTCTTTGGCCGGTTGCGGTGCAATTTGGTTCACATAATCGGCACATGCCATATTTAAAGTGTGCTTCTTCTTCTTCTGCATTCAAGATTGTTGGTCACTTCAGATCCCGATCCCTGTCAACATGGCAAACCCTGCAGTCCTCTCCAGATCTTGATATGAGTCCCAAGCTTTTGCCCCAAGCGTGTGTCCTCTGGCCATAAAGTGTGCAAAATTTCATGCTTCTATCTTCATTATTAACTGAAAAAAAACGATGTGGTACATTACTTTCTGAACACCCCTCGTACTTTCCACTGATGTTTGTAAAATGTATTTAATTTTATATTTTGAAAAAAAAGGAACAAAAAAAAAGGTATGAAGTACTGAATGCTGTTTTGAGAAAACCGATATTTCAGAAAGTACTTCATGCAATGAAGTACACCTAAAATGCTATATTGAACCTATCTTGTTATATGGAAGTGAATCATGGACAATAGGCAAACCTGCACAAAAATCATTGGAAGCAGCAAAAATGTGGTTTATTAGAAGAATGTTGCGAATCCCCTGGACAGCAAAAATAACTAATGAAGAATGTATGAGAAGAGCTGGAGAGACAAAAAACCTTGTCAAAAAGATAAGAGAGAGACAATGTACTTTCATAGGACATGCAATGAGAAGAGGGGGCATTGAAAATATTATAACAACATGAAAAATAGAAGGAAGAAGATCAAGAGGAAGACCAAGAGAAATTATACTGGGCAGTCTGACGGGATGGTGTGAGAGGAGATCACCAGCTGAACTGATGGCCTACATGAAGGATCATGTACTCTGGAGAATCATAATAGCCAACGCCAGTCGGCACAGCACATGATGATGATGATGATGACTTCATGCAAAGTGAAAGACGTACAATTTTACCAGTTTTGACAAATCCTAGCACCATTACTAATTAAGTACTACAAAAATGGCTACACTAACAACAGAATTAGTTATTAAAAACAGTTTATCTAATGGCAGGTTATGTATAAAAGAAACAGCTAATCTACTGGTATAATCAGTTAGAATGAGGATAATAAACTGTGATGATGGTGACAAATCTAAAGAGAACAAACATTAAGTTATCCACATGTTAAGAAAGAATAATTATACCAAAGTGAAAATAATAAGGGCAAAATGCTCAAGACAACGCTAGGCAATGAAGTCAGTCAATGAGAAGAAGAACAATAATATGCCTGAAAAGACTGAAAGTAAATTTAAACAAGATTTTGACTCCAGCAGTGAGGCAGTCAGTGGGAAGATTTTGACTCCAGCAGTGAGGCAGTCAGTGGGAAGATATTGACTCCAGCAGTGAGGCAGTCAGTGGGAAGATTTTGACTCCAGCAGTGAGGCAGTCAGTGGGAAGATTTTGACTCCAGCAGTGAGGCAGTCAGTGGGAAGATTTTGACTAGAGCAGTGAGGCAGTCAGTGGGAAGATATTGACTCCAACAGTGAGGCAGTCAGTGGGAATATTTTGACTCCAGCAGTGAGGCAGTCAGTGGGAAGATTTTGACCACAGCAATGAGGCAGTCAGTGGGAATATTTTGACTCCAGCAGTGAGGCAGTCAGTGGGAATATTTTGACTCCAGCAGTGAGGCAGTCAGTGGGAAGATTTTGACTCCAGCAGTGAGGCAGTCAGTGGGAAGATTTTGACTCCTCCAGCAGTGAGGCAGTCAGTGGGAAGATAGAACAATACCGTGGCAGAAAGAAGCAAACTAGATTCAAACAACCTCAGAAAAAAGTTACATATGTCTAAAAAGGGGGGACTGCCTACACCAGTGGGTCTGTGAGAATGTTGCTTTGAAACATTTGTGGTTTTGGGCACTACTGGCACCCTCTAGTTGACCCAGTTGTGGAGATGGGTGTACAGCACATTATTTTTTGGGGGGAACATGTCTGTCTGCAGGGCAAGGCACAACAGAGTGACTGCAAGTGAATGCTGGGAAAACAGGATATCAAGGTTCTATTCTACATAACAGAAATGAGATGCTCTACCAGAGTACAGACTAGGTAAATAAAAACTTTCGGAAAAGAAAAATAACAGATGACTTTGGGATGACTGACCTGACTATGACTGGTAACTATCATCATGTATATAACACAACATAACCCCTTCTGTTCAACTATAATACATGGCCAATGAATAACTTTAGTGACAACTATCAATGAATTAAGATTTTCCTACAAAAAAGACTACAAATATTTTTTTCCACACTTGCATGCTGAACAATTCAAATTGTGTGACAAATGAAGAAATAACCATTTCTTGACCTTTTCTCAAGTCTTTCTCAACCTTTTTGTCCCCACAGAACCCTTAGAATATTTTTCTATCCCCACGAAACCCCAGCATTAAAATATTTACCCCTACTCGTCTTTCACTTCAAATGCCAAGCACCCTCCCCATCTCCTTTCCCACTGTCTGTTCCCCCACCCATCTAAAAATCAATTTTAATAAAGTCACTAGCACGGGCAAGAAATACCTAGGAAGGATTTCTCTGTCACGATCTCTGGCGGAACCCCCAACAGTTCCATCACAGAACCCCGGCTGAGAAACCCAGTTAAATCTATATTCTACAACCAACCCAATGCAACCTTTTGTTTCTTTTTTTTTCACTTTTTTTAAAGGCACTTCTGCTGATAAAAATAATAATTTCTACACTTATGAAGCTTACACAATTTCCTTTATCTTTACATACAGGAAACCTGTCAATCCCCCGTGCCTGTTGTTTTAATATCTATGAGGCATCTACGTAGTTTCTCCACCTGATAAAAGGATTGAGAAGAACCAGACGAATATTGTGCCACTTGGAGAGTGTCTCAGGATAGAGGGACCTGATTCTTGTGTGCAAGATACAAGGGTTTAAATTTTAGATATACAACATGGAAGTACAGAGAGACTGAATCTTACAACACAAACATTGTTTGTTACTACTGCGGAAAAAATTATGTAAGTCAAATATATTAGTGGAATTGGACGCGAGAACAGCTGCTCAACAGACTGATACTTCACACCTTCTGGTACTGTTCACTCTGCTCTCATTTGCCTGTTTTTACAAGCAGAAGGTACGAGGTTCCTTATAATGTATCTACATGATTTAGCCACATGATAAAATATTTTCACATCTATAATATCCATTTCTCACTGACATTTTTTGGAGGCAAAATAATTTTAGCACATCTCATCATATATTTTTTTTAATTTCCAAGTAATTTTCAAAGGACTGATTTGTACTTTTTTTTCAATTGGCGGTCCACAGTATTGTACTGCCAACTTGTTTGTATGCTCCTCTGCATAATCAATTACTACAATCTTAAATGCAGTGTTACACCAATGTCTACAATACTTATCAGTCACAAGTTAGTACAAAAATAATTCTAAATACTGGAGTACCTATAACTCTAATGCAAACTGTTAAAACAGTTCTAATAATACAGCTATGTCTAGTGAAATACATGTAAATAGAATAGTCTCTGCTCTGTGGTAGCCAAGCAAGATAGCACGAATAGAACAAAGTGTTCTCTGGTGTGGCAGAAGAGAGGCAAGGAAACGTGCAAGATTAAATTCCACCTACATATTAATTTCATATGTAAAACCTTACTAACTATACGTATGCAGGCATATGAAGATGCACATACAAGAACTAAAATAAATACCTGGATTGTGTTCCCCTGGAACAGAAATGGCGAAAAAGAAATCTGTGATTAACATCCATAATGAATCAGTTAAAAAGCAGGTTGGAAACAAGCGGATTCATCACAAACTAGTCACAATCATGCCTCACTACTAGGACGTATTCTCTGGAGACAAGCCATCATTTATCATCATCATCATCATCTCATGCCATCTCCCCACAGAAGGTTGTTTTGTCTTTGTAGAGAATTCAGCCAAGCTGGTCCATATTACCCATATATGTTGTTACTGTCTGCTTGTTCTCTTCCTTATAATCTTGCCCTTACGTACACTCTTCAATATAGCATTATGCTTCTTGGCGTGCCCAAAGTATCTCATTGTCATGTTCTTAATGATTTTCAGTATTTCTCTTCTCAGTTTCAGCTGATCAAGCATGTCTTTGTTGTCTTCTCTGTTCAATTAATATGATACGCCCAATTCTTCTGTATATCCACATTTCGAGAACCTCTATTTTCTTTTCTGTTGGCTTATTCAAGGTCCATGCTTCTATACCATACAGGAATACTGAGTACATGTAGCATTTTATAATACGTAGTCTCAGCTGCCATCATTACAGTATGCTGAAAGATGGCTCACATAACAGTGGTGGTTACTGAGGAGTTAGGCTTTACAGCACATGAACAGGGATCCTCTTGTTTTCCTCTGCACCTCCTGAGAAATGGGATCTGCCATAATAAGCTTTCATTGTCTTCACAGTCACAACTGCCATAGATGTAACAGGACACTCCCATGCAAGCAAATGAAGCAATAACATGGAATATCTGACAGCTCTAGGCAACATTCTCAGTTACAGCTGCCATACTGCATATGCATGCCAGTCTGTGATTCTCAAAGCATCTGTCATGCAAATTACAGTATTATAATCTGTTAACAGCAAGCTGTGGATCATGCTCTCAAGTCTTTCTCAACCGTTTTGTCCCCACAGAACCCTTAGAATATTTTTCTAGCCCCACAAAACCCCAGCATTAAAATACACTGTGAGATAAGCTAGGAAATTTAAGTATCTCTACTAAGACCACAATTCTCTGACAAAAGATAACCAGAATCTGTACATACTACACCGATGAACCTTTCAAATTTTTAGCTGTTGATATTTACTCCCAGTTTATCTTGAACACAACAATAATAGTTGTAAACAAGCCTCTTTTTGGAAATTTAATAGGTCAGAGCAGTGGTCATCAACCTTTTTCTGGCACAGACCCCTGAAGCCAACGAACCTCCCCACCTTAAACTACTGAGTACTGCATCTCAGTATCTACATTACCGTTAAAACCCAGACCACCCACCTGATAACAGTTAAGCCACTTTTGGTCCACCGATTTGAATTCTGGTTCATAAAAGAAATTCGAAAGATGCTCAGTTAGTTTATTATACAAAGGCAAAACAATTTTCTTTGTAAATTTTTAAAGTGTTACAGAAAGCTGGTCTGTACATATATATATATATGACTATGAATATCACAATGCAAAACTGCTGAAAGCAAAAGCTTAATAAGTAATCAATGCTGGTCTTAAGCAGTGACCATACAAAACAAGTGCTCAAATGAATTTGTTAGTTCTAGTTGCCCTTGTCAGCTAAACCAGCCCTAACCAAACAAACTGCTTAAGCAAGTTAAAAACACAAATTCTGCTCAATGAAATGAAATAAAATAATCTGTTAAATGAACTTTCATGGTTTATCGAGTTGTGCAAATCAATCATATAAAAAAAACCACAAAACAATAACATAAATAAACACATGAAAAGCTACACAATCTCATACACAAAACTTGTTCTCGTTTAAAACAATCCGAGTTATATTCCAACTTCAAAATGGCTGATCATCCACTCTTGTTGGAATTTGTCATAGAAAGCCACACAGATTTCTCACCTGCAAGACAGGCACCCTTTCTTCATCTGAGTATCTAGAACTCCGGCTGATCCTCATTTCTGTCCTCTCCATCTCACCATCATCTGACGGTGTCACACAGCAGAACAAACGAAGAAAGCCAGTAGCCAGGATTTTGTACTGCAATGAAATGGACAGCTTTTGGTAAAATAAAATTTTATGGTCTTTGCACTCTTTTTTTTTAAGAAGAAGAAGAAGAATTATAAAAATGTTGAAAAAAGCTGCATACAAATGCCACACAACAAAAATATCTGGAATTTTTTCACAAACTCAGCAGTAAAGTTCCTGGCCAGCAAGAGACAACTCATTATTCCTGACAGGAAGGAAATGGGCTCTGATGTTGCAGGATACCTCTGAACCAAGCTGTACAGCTGTAGGCCAAAACCTTCAACTTCAATTCCTCTATTTTCTTACTCTCAGGCCCAAGACTACTTTGAAAAATAGTACATTTCCACTGACTCCATCCAAAACCACTTCCAACACTTGCTCCTCTGTTTTTCTACCATGTGAACCATAAATGGTACGTTTCAACAAACTCCAACATTATCTAAAACTTATTTTAAACTCAGTTTCCACAGCCTTAACATTAATTAATAAATCCAAACATTTCAGGTTATAGCAAAGAGTTCCTGGAACTGAGGACACAGGCTGTGGATGAGTGCAATGGTTACTCTCCAGAAAATTTCTCAACTGGCTCCACCACTATAGGGAACACTAACCTTTCACTGCTGGCCATGTTACAGTAACACATAAGTCTATAGGTAACTGTATTATGTGGTACAAGATAAGATCCTGACCAGTGATTCTCAAAGGGGAGTCAGGTGGCCACAATGATAAGGTTTTGACCAGTGATTCTCAAGGGAGGAGGCTAGTGTCATAAGCAAAATCTTGACCCGTAATTCTCAGGGGGGGGGGGGGCCTGGTGGCCACGAGATAAGGTCTTGACTAACGGTTCTCAATGAGGAGGCTGGTGGCCACGAGATAAGGTCCTGACCAACGGTTCTCAATGAGGAGGCTGGTGGCCACGAGATAAGGTCCTGACCAACAGTTCTCAATGAAGAGGCTGGTGGCCACAAGATAAGGTCCTGACCAATGGTTCTCAATGAGGAAGCTGGTGGCCACGAGATAAGGTCCTGACCAATGGTTCTCAATGAGGAGGCTGGTGGGTCACCTGGGGAGGAATTTCAAGTCTATGGAGAGAATTTTATCACAGTAAAAGAATGTATAACAGCGAAAATCTTTTCTGGATGATGATTTAATATGTAGAGGAGGATCTAGGGAAGCATGGGCTGAAAATGGAGGACTGGGTCTAGTTAGGCTGAGAACCACTGATCTTGACAAATATGTGCTGGTCTTGATGGCTGCATTAATCACAGACACTCTCTGTCTCATCCATATTCAAATCTCATAATATTTCTTTTCTCTTTATTTAAGCATGTATCATACTTCTTGTGCCTTCTCTCCATGGGAAAGTTGGCTGCATCAGTTTCCAGCTTGTTCTATCCTCAGCTCTCATGTTGCACATGGTCATGCTGATCCCATTCCATTATTTGCTTCTGTCAGCTCATCTACATTGTTGTTGTCCTCTTTCTTTTTTTTTAATCAGATTTTTAGTCAATTATGTCTCTTGAAATATGAAAAAAAAAACATTTAGATACTTATAATTTTTTCTTTTTTCAATTCTGGCTGATATAGCCCTTCATCAATTTCCTATTCTGATCATCAAATGCACTTTCTTTCTATGCTAGCACTTCATCAATTTTCATTCTGACCAACAAATAAACTTTCCTATTTTTGGCAGAGGAATCAAGTAACTGTGCAGCCATCCTTCAGGAAAGACATCAGTGATCAAGCTCTGGTTGTAATCTTCTGTCATTTGCTTTACAACAAATTGTCATCAACTTCTCTGAGACGTCCATACCAGGTGCCATCAGGACCGGGTATGCCATTTCTGGCAGCCTTAATTATCTTTCTTACTTCCTCTACCTCTATTGGGCTTTCCTGAATGTCTGTACAAAACTTGATATTATGTTTCTCATCCTTAGACGCTCTTCAATGTTACCCTGATCAGACTGTTTGATGTATCACTGGAAAAAGGCTCTCCTTTTCTGCTCATCAGATCTTAGTACATTACCTCCATCATCCCTTATACTGGTGCTCGCCTGTACTCCAGGGTTGTTGTTCATTCTCCTTGTGCAAAGACTTTTCAGCTGTTATTTCTTGTATCAACCTTATTCCATGTCCATGCCTTTGACTCCACTGCTGTGACAAGCCTAACATGGCTTTACTGTCCAGGGCATAAGGGAGTATGTGGCAATGACGTGGTAGCCAACAGACTTGCTGGACAGGCTAAAATAAATGGTAGACTGACAGTGGGGGGGGGGGGAGAAACATTGTTAGGGCTGTATTGGACAGACTGCAGGAGAATGAAGAGTGGGAATGGAAGAACAATGTAGCTGTGAAAAGACTGCTGGAGCTAGGACAAACCAAAGGTGCTAGCATGAAATCCCAACTGTGTGGCAGAGGACACATCATAAACAACCAACATTTGACAGGAACTATTAGCAAACATACTCTTGGATGAATGCTGTAGCATGTAGCAGAGCATATATGGGGTTGTCCCGAATGCAGTGAAGCCAGAGTCTAAATTTTGAAATTTGAAATACACTTTCTTTCTATGTCCCTTAGCACTTGCATGCATCAAGAAGTGTGAAATGTTAGTGCCTTCACATTTTTTAGGCCACTACGGCATTTGAGCTAGAGATGCCTGCACCTTGAACTCGCTGCCTTTGCACTTTCCTAGAGAATCCCCAGGTACTCGTTTCTTTCCAGGCTGGGTTAACGCTGGTGCTGGTCAGTCCGAAAAAATTCTGCCCAAGGGGAAAATTGAACCAGGGACCATCTGATCAGCAATTGAGTGTGCTAAACACTACACCAGTGCATCAAATACACCCCAGTCTTTTTGGTTTTTTTGGTTCTACTTTCCAACTGCCTCATTTTTTTTTCCCTATTTTCTTATTAACTGCCCATGCTTCAACATCACGGGGAACTGTGGTACATCATCATCATCACTGTCATCATCATCGTCATCATCATCGCCTTTCACTCCCTTGAGAGCATAGGCCATGGATAAAGGCTCTCCAGTCATCCCTGTTCTTGGAATTATTCTCTGCTTCCTTCCATGTGCATCCCTTGTCTCTGAGCACTGTCATAATTTCTCTTCTCCAAGTAAGTCTAGGTCTTCTTCGTTTTCTATTTCCTTGAGGATTCCATGTTAGTGCCCGTCTTGCTATGCTGGTGTCAGGTTTCCTCAGTGTGTGGCCAATCCACCTCCACTTCCTAGACATGATTTGTTGGTTCATACGTTCTTGTCCTGCCCTTTCCTAGACCTCCTCGTTCTTGATCTTTTCCTGCCATTTAATGTTTAAAATCTTCTTCAAGCAGTAGTTCATGAATGTTTGTATCCTTTGTTGTATTGTCTTGGTCATAACCTGTGTCTCTGACCCATATAGCAGGACAGTCTTTATGTTTGTATTGAAAAGCCTAAGTGGTATATATAGCATGTGACAATTCTCAGTTTTAAGCCCAATGCATCATGTTATTATTTATTCATGACACCAACAAAATAATGCCCAGTTGGCCTTTGGTGTAAGAGTGGATAATGTAACAAGAATCCAGGACACAAGTGGGTCCACACCGACTATAATGTAACTGTAATGCAGCTACGCAATGTGACCCAAGAAATGGAATGTGTGATGTGATAGTTCTGTGTTAAGAGACTGAACTGACCCTGGGTGTGTTCCACTGATGCTGAAATGACCTTGGATGTGTTATGCTGTAAAATAAACTGCTTTGGTATGTTACACTGACACTGATCTGACCATGGGTGAGCAATACTGACAACAAACTGACTTGGGTGTATTATACTGACACCGAAATGACCCTGGATTACACTTAAGATAAACTTACCTTGAACTGAATACACTGACAATGACCCCTAACCTTGGATGTGCTACAGTGACAATGAACTATTTTTATAATGTTAAATGGCACTGATTTGACCTTGGATGAGCTACCCTGACACTGATTTGATGCTGGATGAGCTACCTTGACAATGATTTGACCCTGGATGAGCTACCTTGACACTGATTTGACCCTGGATGAGCTACCTTGACACTGAACTGACCCTGGATGACCTACCTTAACACTGAACTGACCCTGGATGTGTTACACTAACAATGAACTGCTCTGGTTATTTTACACTAACACTGATTTTATCCTGGGTGACATGCATACTGACACTGAACTGACCTTGGGTTCGTTACACTGACAAAGAGATCGTAGAATCTTGACCTTCAGATCCACAAGTGTGTACATCCCAAGTCTTGGAACAAGATCTTCGCCGACCACGACGGAACAGACAAAGTCTTGTGTATATCTGCTGGCACTTGGGCTGCAAAAAAATATATACATGTAGGATGGGCGATGAACAGGAAGGGGAATGAACAAGAAGGGGGATGAACAGGAAGGGTGATGAACAAGAAGGGAGATGAACAAGATGGGGGATGAACAAGAAGGGTGATGAACAAGACGGGTGATGAACAAGAAGGGAGATGAACAAGATGGGGGATGAACAAGAAGGGAGATGAACAAGAAGGGAGATGAACAGGAAGGGGGATGAACAGGAAGGGGGATGAACAGGAAGGGGGATGAACAGGAAAGGGGATGAACAAGATGGGGGATGAACAGGAAGGGGGACGAACAAGATGGGGGATGAACAAGATGGGGGATGAACAAGATGGGGGATGAACAAGAAGGGGGATGAACAGGAAGGGGGATGAACAAGATGGGGGATGAACAGGAAGGGGGATGAACAGGAAAGGTGATGAACAAGAAGGGTGATGAACAAGAAGGGTGATGAACAAGATGGGGGATGAACAAGATGGGAGATGAACAAGATGGGGGATGAACAAGAAGGGAGATGAACAAGAAGGGAGATGAACAGGAAGGGGGATGAACAGGACGGGGGATGAACAGGAAGGGGGATGAACAGGAAGGGGGATGAACAGGAAAGGGGATGAACAGGAAAGGGGATGAACAAGATGGGGACGAACAGGAAGGGGGACGAACAAGATGGGGGATGAACAAGATGGGGGATGAACAGAAGGGGGATGAACAAGATGGGGGATGAACAGGAAGGGGGATGAACAGGAAGGGGGATGAACAGGAAAGGGGATGAACAGGAAAGGGGATGAACAAGATGGGGGATGAACAGGAAGGGGGACGAACAAGATGGGGGATGAACAAGATGGGGGATGAACAAGATGGTGGATGAACAAGAAGGGGGATGAACAGGAAGGGGGATGAACAGGAAGGGGGATGAACAAGACGGGGATGAACAAGAAGGGGGATGAACAAGATGGGGGATGAACAAGAAGGGGGATGAACAAGAAGGGGGATGAACAAGAAGGGGGATGAACAAGAAGGGAGATGAACAAGAAGGAGGATGAACAAGATGGGGGATGAACAAGATGGGGGATGGTTAGGAAGGGTGATGAAGAAGAAGGGGGATGAACAAGATGGGGGATGAACAGGAAGGGTGATGAAGAAGAAGGGGGATGAACAAGATGGGGGATGAACAGGAAGGGTGATGAAGAAGAAGGGGGATGAACAAGATGGGGGATGAACAGGAAGGGTGATGAAGAAGAAGGGGGATGAACAAGATGGGGGATGAACAAGATGGGGGATGAACAGGAAGGGTGATGAAGAAGAAGGGGGATGAACAGGAAGGGGGATGAACAGGACGGGGGATGAACAGGAAGGGGGATGAACAGGAAGGGGGATGAACAGGAAAGGGGATGAACAGGAAAGGGGATGAACAAGATGGGGACGAACAGGAAGGGGGACGAACAAGATGGGGGATGAACAAGATGGGGGATGAACAGGAAGGGGGATGAACAAGATGGGGGATGAACAGGAAGGGGGATGAACAGGAAGGGGGATGAACAGGAAAGGGGATGAACAGGAAAGGGGATGAACAAGATGGGGGATGAACAGGAAGGGGGACGAACAAGATGGGGGATGAACAAGATGGGGGATGAACAAGATGGGGGATGAACAAGAAGGGGGATGAACAGGAAGGGGGATGAACAGGAAGGGGGATGAACAAGACGGGGATGAACAAGAAGGGGGATGAACAAGATGGGGGATGAACAAGAAGGGGGATGAACAAGAAGGGGGATGAACAAGAAGGGGGATGAACAAGAGGGAGATGAACAAGAAGGGAGATGAACAAGATGGGGGATGAACAAGATGGGGGATGGTTAGGAAGGGTGATGAAGAAGAAGGGGGATGAACAAGATGGGGGATGAACAGGAAGGGTGATGAAGAAGAAGGGGGATGAACAAGATGGGGGATGAACAGGAAGGGTGATGAAGAAGAAGGGGGATGAACAAGATGGGGGATGAACAGGAAGGGTGATGAAGAAGAAGGGGGATGAACAAGATGGGGGATGAACAAGATGGGGGATGAACAGGAAGGGTGATGAAGAAGAAGGGGGATGAACAAGATGGGGGATGAACAAGATGGTGGATGAACAAGAAGGGGGGTGAACAAGAAGGGGGGTGAACAAGATGGGGGATGAACAAGATGGGGGATGAACAAGAAGGGGGATGAACATAGACAGAATGATAGAAAAGAGGACAAAAATTACACAAATCAAACAATATTTACAATTCATGACTATATCCGTCTGGTACACAAAATAAAAAGCAATGTCATAACATCATGATAAATGTTATACAGTTACCAGCATGCTTTGTCAAGTTATCTTTTATAACTAATACCAGCACCTCATTTTGAAAAAAACAACCATCACACTATCAACAATTAAGTGTCCAGTCAATACATATGTCCACACTATAAATTTAAACTTCACAATGGATTTTCACTATGGTTCTCATATTTTTTAAAGATTTTTAAGCCGTATATCATTTTTTCTATATGGAAATCTAAAAAACTAATGAATACGAAAATCAGGATATTTAAGAGTAATGTTCTAAGTGTACTACTCTATGGAAGTGAATGCTGGAAAATCACCAAAACCATAGAAAACAAGTTGAATTCTTTCAGACTAAATGTTTACGAAGAATTAGAAAAATATTTTCGCCAAACACCATAAGAAATAACATCTTGTTGGCAGAAATGCAGATGAAGCCACCGACAGCAATTATTGAGGAAAGATGCTGGCGATGGTTGGGACACGTGCTTTGAATGACTGACAACTCACTACCAAAAACAGCACTGAGATGGACACCACAGGGGAACAGAAGTAAGGGTAGACCAAAAGAGACATGGAGATGAACAACAGGAAGGATATTGAGCAATAGACGGCTCACCTAGGCAAGAGCAGAAAAAAAAGGCAAAGGACAGGCATTTGTGGAAAACCCTTGCGGAAGCCCTGTGTGTCCTGGGCACTTAAGATTCAGAGAGAGAGATATCATTTTAAGAGATTGGGATATTCCCTATCAAAGGAAAAGTAAAACACTTCCTTCCCTCTGCTAGTCTACGGGACATCTTTTGGGAAAGGTGGAGTACCCGTTTAGCTCCCAGATCAGGGTAACATGAAGACATGGAAGCAGGTGGTGGATGGAGCAGTGACAGCAGCCAGCAGTTAACTGCGGGTCACGATCCCCACTATACAGTGGTAGGCAGAGGATCTCAATTGTGGAGACAATGATCACCAACTTGTAACAGTCACTGCCAAGAAGGAAAGCAATGGCAAACTACCTTCTTACACTGCCAAGAAACCTAACATGGTCAATCTGAAGATGCATTCAGGGAGGCTGTGAGAGGGACAATGTTCTAGAAATTACATGTCACATGAATGAATATCATTTTTAAGGCAAAAAAAAAAAAAAAAATCCACAAAAACCTGACTGCAGTTTTCTATAAGGTATGATGTTAATGATTATGAACCGTAGTGTAGTCTGACCAATAAATAATCTATTCCTGACAACATGCTCTATAGAAAGCTAGGTCATATAACATGGACAATGAAAAGAACAAATATGCACATTTTAGAACAGCTCCAAGCGCAATGTGAACTTCTCAAAGAAATAAAGATGAAGAAAACAAAATACTTTGGTCATATCAAAAGACATACGAATATACTATACTAGACGGAAAGGTGGAAGGAAAGAGAGCAAGAGGCAGACAACAGATGCAGATGGCAGGACAACATACGAGAATGGACAGGACACAGCACAGCTGAATGGGTGGTGGTGGAAGAATATAAATGTGACCCAGATGATAATGCACTGTCCTCTCCTGACCAGGTTAACTGTTCCTTTACCAGTTCAAGATTCATGTCACATTCATTCTCCTTCTGTTTTTCTTTCTCTTGCATCTAAAGTGCTTTGTCTACCACCTTCTTATAGGCCAGTTATGCCTAATGTCTGCAACACTTTACAAACCAACAGAGAAAAAAAAACAAAAACACTCATTTCAATAAGCTGCACTGACTTTCAAGAATCTTGAGAACATATAGCATTCAAAAGTTATAAACACAAAAACCAATTCAATTCAAATCTAATATTTACCCTCATTTATGCATGTGAAAGCTGGAAAACAACTAAAGAAATAGACAAGAAATTAAACTTCCAAAAACAAAGGCCTAAGGAAAATACTTGGTATAAAGTGGAACGAATTCGAGAACAACGCAGAGATAAGACAGATGAGCAAACAACAACCTGTCTCATGGGTGATCAGAAAAAGAAGATGGACATATGTCGATCATGTGATGAGAAGAAACAACCAGAGAATCCCCAAACAAGCCATCAAGTGTATCACAACAGGCTGAAGAAAAAGAAGTCGACCACATGAAACTCTAAAGAGGACACTGTTAAGAGAGGCTAGTTCAGTGGGCATAACATCCCTTGATGAGATTGAAAAACTCGCCGAAGACAGGAAATCTTGGTGAACTACCATGCGGGCCCTATGTGACGTTTAGCAGCACAGAAAGGATGTAAGATGTAATAAAATTTCAACTCCTGGCATAAAAGGACAAAAAAAAAAAAAAAACGAGTGAAAACTCATAGATCAAAGAAACCAAAGTCAATTTCCTATAAAAACATTTGCACTGTCCATTATTTCAAGCAGGCAAGTTTCATTCTTGTCCCATTAGTTCCTTAATCAACTGTCAATCTAAAGTGTAGTCCAACATTTAACCAGTTCTACCGGTCTTGTGTTGCTTATTCGGCTGCTTATCATATTTCTGAGAAGAAACCACTTCAGCTAGCAAAACAAGTTTTCGTGTAAGGACCATTGTTTCTACATTTCAGTTACGGCAGTGGTTCTCAGAGTGATACCACACAATCCAAAACAATCATCACATACTTGTACAACCTTCATATACCCACAAAACCTTGACATGCCTATACAAACTTCACATACCCACACAACCATTGCACATTCATACAACCTCCACATACAAGCACAACCAACACACATCCATAAAACCTCCATATATCCATACAATTCTGACATACCCACACAACCTTCACATACTCGCACAACTGTCACACAGCAGGACACCCTTGACATATATTGTACAACCTTCACATACCCACACAACTTTCACACGTCTGTACAACCTTAACATACAAGCTTAATCATCACACACCCATACAACCTACACACAGATATACAACCTTCACATATCCACATATAAAAATAGAATACCTCATAAGTCCACCAGGTGGAGAGAATGAAAAACAGATCAAATCAGGATACTCAGGCCTCAACAAAACAGCCAAAATGGCCGCCACACCGGCTCCCAAGCTATGGCCAGTGATAACAAGGCCTGCTTCTGTCTGGAGGTTTGTATAAAATTTCAGTCATAGTTAAAAATAATTGACAACAAAATAATTATAATCATCGTCACTATTATTATTACTGAAACATTAAACTGAGCAATGTTCCCTCTAAGCTGTGCTAGAATGCACTGGTATATTCAGCACTCAGGGCACTGATTTTTGGCTCTGCGTGACAGGTGATACAACAAAGAAATTTGCTGTTGATTCATGCCCAATTTTAATGCTAGCAATTCTTTGGCTCACAACAAGTTGAATTCTTGCTCACAACACCCCACACCTTAGAGGGAACATTGAAACTGAGACAGGTTACACCCACAGCCGGTGCTGTTATTCAACCAACCAGGCAGCTGCCTTAGATGGAGACCTCAGAGCCCAGTACTGACCTTAAAGAGGCACAGTTTCATATAGACTAGACCTTAACGAGGCATAGTTCAACATAGACTAGACCTTAAAGAGACCTTAAGGAGGTACAGTTTTACACAGACTAGTTAGTTTTATGCCTAAGACACACACACAAAAAAAACAGCCCAGAACTGGTCCTGGCTACATAAGATTCAGCATACAAAGGAGATGTTCTGAACACTATCAGGTTATTATGAAGACAATAGCTAACAATAACAGCAGGTTATCGTGTCTTCCTACATTCCCCAGGAAATACACAACAAAACAGGTTCAAGCCAAAAGCTCCAAACTAAGAATAGCTCCAACAATATAAAACTTCATCTCTTCTACCTAACTTATCTGGCTGTTGTCACACTGTATTTCTCTGACTTTCCTTGAGGTCACATGACTAACTCTTGTCCAATCAGGACTCCTGCCTGTCTGTGCCTATTTCACATTTGTAAGACCACAGGGTCTTGAAACTGAACAGACTACACTGGCTGGGGCATGCAGAAAGAATGGAAGAGAATAGACAAATGAAAACGATGTATGCACAAGAGATGAAGGGAAACAAGACAGAGGGGTAGACCAAGACAAAGATAGAAAGACAACATAAAAGAGGATATAAAAGAAATTGGTGTCACCAAGTGGAGAGAGAAGATTGGGAATAGAGAGGAATGGAGACAAACTTTATCTGCAGCAATGAGCTTTAATGGCTCGGAAAGCTAAAGAAGAAGAAGACCACAGGATGAATGTGACAAATGGTGACACCTCTGTAGGTAAAATGAGACAGGATATGAAACAGGACATCTCTAATCTACTGCAGATTAATTATACCTTATCAAAATAACATAAAGATATACAAAATCAAATATCAAGTAGCAAGCACATGGAAACTGATCCTATGTGGATGATTAGAAATAAAACTACTTTTCTGAAAGCAGAATGGAATTTTTGTTTTCTTCTCTGTTCATCAGCTTCAAGGACAAACACTGATTCATATCTTCCATGACTCTTCTTCTTCTTCTTCGTTCGCTTCTACCACCAAGACCGCCCTGTAATCCTACTGAATAACCTGTGGTCCTCCATAGGTCCCGTGGTCCCCAGTGTAGTCACCAATGGACCACATTAGATCCCTGAGAGGACCACAAGAGGTTCAGATTATCGCACGGCTTAAGCCTGTATTCTTGGTGGGTCTCTGAAGCAGGATTGCGTGACACCGTGGTTTTCGTTTCACCAGTTTGATTCTTCCATGACTAAAAATTACTGTTTTATAAATCTGATTTTTCCACTCGTGCACTGACATTCTAGTGTACAGTGCAGTCTGTTGCGCTTTGTCTTTTCAGGAAGACCAATGCCAGAGGCAATTCCTCTGCATCAGATGTGTCAGGTACCCATTTGTATATCAGTAACCACTTCCCACTCATTATCTTTTTGCATGTGAATATTAACAGTACTTATCTTGGTTCCCACAGCCCAAATGTTCAACCCACTGAATGGGCAACATGGCTACAACCCACTGAAAGGACAACATGACTACAACCCACTGAAAGGACAACACGACTACAACCCACTGAAAGGACAACATGACTACAACCCACTGAAAGGACAACATGACTACAACACCACCAAAAGGTACTGACTTCAAGCTGAGCAAAGGCTGTATCCAAAACGCGCAGGGTTCTCAACTCTTGCAAGATATATGTGCTGCAGTCCAACATGGCAGCATGACAGTAACTGTCCTTGACTCCGGGGATGTCAAGGTTGGCTCCTGTTGCAGACAAGTCAGCCAGTGCATCCTATGGAGCATTTGTATATGAAATCAACAGATAAATTCAACATAATGAACGTGGCTGTGTCAGAGAGCAGAGTTGTTAGGGCCAGCAAGCCACAGCTGATCAAGACTTATCCTAACCCTACATGATGCTCCTGGAAACCTCTGTTATTCCAGCACTTCCTGGTGACCCTTGATGGTTCATACAAATTTCCCATGACTTTTTCCAACTCTTCATGGTGCTTCTTGTCGACTCATCCCAAATCCTCACAGAGCTTCTTCATGGGTTATCCCAAATCCTCACAGTGCTTCTTCATGGGTTATCCCAAATCCTCACAGAGCTTCTTCATGGGTTATCCCAAATCCTCACAGTGCTTCTTCATGGATTATCCCAAATCTTCATAGCACTCCTTAAAACAAACTTATGACTCGACAACACTTCAGAATTGACTGATGTGTTTATTCTGCCTGACCACTTTGGTATGGTGATGGAGCCTATTGAGAATCTTCACAGACAAACTGTAAAAACTAAGAAAGCCTCTACTTTGTGCCCATTCCCAAACTGACTTGATACTTGCTTTCCTCCTCTCCCCCCCCCCCCAAACATAAAAAAAAAAAAATCTGCAGGCTTCACTGTCACAACCCTATTAGCTATATCTATTTTCAGAAGTATAAAGAGTGACACAGAACAGGGTCTTGTCCAGCTTTATTCTGCTAACTCTGATAACTCAACTATCCTCCTCTTGATGCACAGTCACTTCATGCTCACTGCTTGCTGTTGAAACTGATAACTGCTTAACAAAAAAAAAAGGTAGTTACTGCAGAAGATGAACTCTGAAATTATGTACAGCAATTAATATGAAATTTTAACATAAATCTTCTTAACTTCAGAATTATATTTCAGTCACCCTCCGAGATCAAACAGTAGCTCAGTCTCCTAAATTCCCACTGGAAAACCATATTGTTTTAAACAGAATGGGTGCACTCTGAGATCAAACAGTAGCTCAGTATCCTAAATTCCCATTTGAAAGCCACATGGCTTTAAACAGAACTGGTGCACTCCAAGATCAAACAGTAGCTCTGTGCCTTGAGTACTCAGTTTAAAAGACATGCTATTTTAAACAAAATGTAACAGTTTAGAGATCAGCCTTGACACATCATAACAACTGTGTATAAACTAGGAAAAATGTAGGAACAGCTTTATTACTTAATGACTACAAAGTTGTGACGTTTCAGCGTGAGCCTTAATCATACAAAAACATACAGGATGAAGAAATAGAAATAGAGAGAGGAGATAAAGTATAGATTCACATGAATACCATTAAAAAGAAAAAAAAAATTTTTTAATTAAATAGAGTACTTAGCTGTAAATTGTAAGGTGAGGCTTGTCCGGCGGTGTGCGTCAGGAATGGATTTAGTAGAACGTGGAGACTGTGGAGACCTGTGATATGTGGTCGTGGGTTGTAACTGGGAGGTGGTGGATGGGGAACCAAGGAGGGGAGAGAGAGTGATACAATGTTGACCTAGCCAGGAGAAGTTGAAATAATTGATTAGGGAAGAGGGGTTGCAAAGTGATGCTGTGAGGAGGTTTGACAAGAAGGGGTGGAGCTTAGTGAAGAGGTACTATAATGATTGAAGAGAATGTTAAGATTAGCTGAGCACCAAGTTTAACCCATGTGGCTCCAGCGTCCCATAATTTTGAATGCAGCAGTTCTCAAACACTAGGCGGCTTGTGTCATCTGCGTGACACTGTTTGATGGCTGTTATCAGAAAATCAGATTCGTCTCTGTGGTTGGGGCCATTGAAATGATTTGAGACTAGTTTTGAAGCATGCTGGGTGATGTCGTACAGATGTTTTTTGCATGTGGTTCCCTAATCTGAGGCCAGTCTCACCGATATATGTTATCCTGCATCTTTTGCATACTATGACATATATCACATTACGGGACTTGCATGTGAATCCCTCAAGAAGAGTGAGGATAGTTTTGAGAAAGGTGATCGTTTTCGTTTCCCAGACTACCGGGCAGGTAACGCAGTGGGGGTAGTTACATTTTCTGGTGCCAACATATGTAAGGCTCTGCTTCAAGTGGCTGTGGACGAGGATGTCCTTAAGGTTTGGCTCACGTTTGTATGCCAACAGGGGTGGATCAGAGAAAACGTCGGAAGTGTCAGGGTCAAGTTGGATTAGCGGCAGATGACGATAAAGAATTTTCTTAACCATATGACCATGCGGGTGGAAAGGCAGTACTAACTTAACTCTGTCAGATGAAGTAACAAGCTTTTTCCTGAATAGTTCTTTGTGGCTCACTAGTTGGATATGGTTGAAGGCTTCATGAAGGACCTTTTCTGGGTAGTGGCGATGATGGAAAAATTCTAATAACTTGTTGGACTGATCTATAAAGTCCAAATTATCCTGACATATGCGGCGAAGACAGAGGAGTTGGGAGTATGGGATGGAGTTCTTACAGGCTTCAGGATGGGAGAAAGTGTAAAGCAAATAGGTGTGGCTGTCGGTAGGCTTGTAAAATACAGAGGTGACAAGCCTGTTTGTGCCAATAGAAATTTTAATGTCTAAAAAGTTAACAGACTTGTCAGAAATTTCATAAGTGAATTTGATGTTGTTACTGAGTAAATTGGCAAATTTAATTAATTTTTTTTAGCTCTTCCTGTGCCTTACTTGTGACTCCCATGCCATCATCAATGTACCTTTTATAGAATTCTGGGAGTCTGCCAGTGTAGGTTTCCTATAATCTGACTTCCAGAAAGTCCATAAATAGACATAACAACTGTGGAGGGATTTCTGGAGCTTCTTTCATCCTGTTACTTTTTTTTTAGTACAGAACCACAGCCAACAGACTTTTGTACAGATCCAGATTTAACTGATTAAGAAGAACATAATAAACGATAACATGAAATTCATAACTGTATTTTCACAATAAACAAAAAAAAAAACAAAAACAAACCAAACAACAATGCATTAAACACCTAGGCAGAAGCATATACCACTATAAATATTCAGAGAATAAAAAAAACTTGCCTGGAAAGATAACGTGCCTCGTATACTTATGACCACTGAATTTCTTGCCCGATCGATCACCACATAGAATGGTACTTGCTTGAACTGCAGAAGAGCATGTATATCATTCTAATGTATGTTGCAGCATTTTACCTTTTTCCATGATAGCATTGGTGGAGTTTTATATACTGTTCAAAAAAAGAAACGCAACACTACTGTAGTCGTAATGGACACCAAATTTCAAACTTGTATCAAAATTTTTATTTTATGGAATTAATGTTTCAATCTTGGCATGAAGAAACTTTAAGAATTTAACAATGAAATTATGTTCATTAAATTTGGTTTGGACTTTTATTCTTTGTGACTGAGGCCTCCGTTTCAGTAAGGTTTATGGCCTCCTCTGGCCTGTATCAGAGAACGACATCTCCTTGACATGGATCTGATTAGCCGTTGGATCTGTTGTTGTGGGATGGCTGCCCACTCTTCCCGCAGTGCAAGAGACAACTGTTGGAGATATTGCTTAGCACCACGTCTCACTGGCAGACTTGTCTGTTAAGTTCGCCCCATAAGTGTTCTATTGGATTCATGTCTGATGACATGGATGGCCACAGAATGGTCTGGACGTTGTTGTCAGTGAGGAACTGGGTGGTGAGTTGTGCCACATGAACTCGAGCATTATCCTGCTGAAAAATCGACCCTGCTGCAGCCAAAAGTGGAAGGACATGAGGACAAAGAATTTCAGATATGTATTGCTGGGTATTCAGGCATCCTTTAATTTGCACCAGGTCACTTCTTCCCACAAAGTTGATCATCCCTCACACCAGTAAACCTCCACCACCATGTGGAGGAGCCTCATCCACACAGTTCTGGGCGTAGAGCTCATGGACTCTGCAGTAAACTCTTCTCCGTCTATCGTGTCGCTGGAGCAGAAAGAATGATTCATCACTAAACCAAACCTTTCTCCAATCATTCACAATGGTCCAGTGATGATGCTGATTCACCTACTGCAGTTGGTTCTGGCGATGCTGATCTATAAGAACAGAACCTCTGTAGGGTCTTCTAGCCCAAAGACCAGCATCGTGCAGCTAGTTCCTGACCATTGATTCTGAAATTTGATGAGCTGCTGTCATTGATTGGACTGTTGAGGATGCAAATGCAAATCAATTCCTGAGGTGACACAGCCGTATGAAGCAGTCTTTGGCAGAAGTTGTGACTATAGGTCTTCCACTGCATGGCCAGTCTGCAACTGAGCCAGTTTCTTGAAATCGTCTCCAAAGGTGACTAATGGTGCTTCTAACCACATTAAACTGTCAGGCCACTACATTTTGTGACTGTCCAGTCTGTAAAAGTCCAGTGATGGTGAGTCACTGTTCTATAGTGAGATGACCCATACTGCGCATTGAATTTTCAAATGAATTGATTTGAGAAACATCAATCTTTTATAGACATTCAATAACATGGTCAGTGAGTTTTGTGTTAAGTAAGTTTCACGGTATTCTTGTGAACCTGTCATGAGTTATTGTCAAAAATGCTGGTTTGACTAGTGTCACTTTTCTGTGCTCATGAATCATCTGCTGAGTACAACTCAGGTCAGCACATGAAGCTGACATCCAAGTGAACGTTTCAGGCAATTTGGCCTTGTCTGATCAGCAAACTTCAGTTTAAATTTCAACATCGTATTTGCTGCGTTTCTTTTTTTTTTAAACAGTACAAAAAGTAGTAGGGTGGAGGGAGACCAGACAATAAATGGTTTGTTTCACTGCTGTCCAAGTGTCACATGCCTTTGTGGATAAGCAATTCTTAAAAATGTATTTTATGTTATGTGTTTTGTTTCTTCAGATGTCCCAGAAGGTGTTCTGGCAAAATATTTACTGTTTTATTCTTCTGCTAGGAGGAAGATCCCCCGTGTGGTACCCGGGATCTGCAAAGAATAGGACAACTGTATCCTACCACGCATGATCGTAAAAGGCAACTAAGGAGGGTTCGGCATAGGGCCAGCAACCATATCTGGTAAAAAAAACTATCAGACTGCTACAGAAACGGAAGCAAGGGAAAAAACAAATGCAGGTGAAAGGAGAAATGCTTATCAGGAAACTGAGCCCATGAAGGTTGTGGATGAAAGCCAGCCACTGGAAGTCCCCAGCCCGACTGCAGACCTCCTGGAACCTAAACACAAGATGCAAATAGGCAGCTGGAATGTAAGAACACTTAACCAGACTGGAAAACTAGCACAAACCATCAAGGAAATGCACAGATACAAACTAGACATACTAGGAATACAAGAAGCAAGATGGATAGGACAAGGCAGAAGGAAATTAACAACACAGCACACGGAAGATACAATAATATGGTCAGGTAAAGAAGATCTTCATGAAGGAGGAGTAGCATTGATTATAACAAAAGAAGCATCTCCCCTGGGAACAACTGTGTTAAGAGCACACTTATCTTAACATAGTGTTTGTGAGACAGGGAACATAGATCTGTTTGCTTAAAAACTCTGACCTACCTCTGTAGCCCAGAAACTTGTAGCAATCAACACTAATTGTAACTGTTATTTTTGCAAAATGTAATGTCAAGTTGGTGGACAGATGGGGACATGGAGATTCTGGCGAGGATGAGGGAAGTCTGGTGTGAAACCAGTGAATCCAGGACGTGACAAGCCTATGGGTCTTTACAACAATGGCTATCAGAATGATGTAAACAAAACAAAGCCAGTAGACTATGGGTGGCGGGGAATGGATATCGTTGAAGCACTCATCAGATTCCTCATCTCAAAGTCAGAGTGTCTTTGTGGAACTGTCTCAAAACCATCTGACATGGAGAAGGGGCTTAAGTACAGCCACCAGAGGCTGGAAAACAAAGTTTTGGCCAGGCCAGCCACACTGTCTTCATGGCAGTCCGAGCAAGACCACAGTCTGCCCTAGCAAGGAAAGGTGCTGAAGTCGGAGTTACCCAGCCAAAAGGCGCATCGCAAAAATCAGGGTAACACGCATTATCGCTAAAAAAATTGCGAACGAAGAAGAAGAAGATGAAAAGAAGCATCAAGAGCATTGCTGAAATGGACCCCAATAAATGAGAGATTATTATATGCAAGGTTCAATTCAAGATTCACGAAGCTGTCTATTATAGTTTGTTATGCACCAACAGAAGCAGCTGAAGAGGAATTAAAAGAAGATTTTTACAACAGCCTCCAAGCCACAGTAGAAACAATACCCAAGCATGATATGCTACTCATCTTGGGCAACTTCAATGCAAAAGTAGGTGAAGGAAATGAAGATAGAAGAAGAATCATGGGAAGAGAAGGAATCGGAGAAATAAATGAAAATGGAGAAAGACTGTGCAGTTTCTGTGAAGAAAATATGATGACCATCGGAGGGACAATTTTCCAACACAAAAACATCCATAAGGTGACTTGGAGGTCACCAGATAAAACCACAGAAAACCAAATCGATCACATACTAATAAACAACAAGTGGAAACGGTCACTACAAGATGCGCGAGCAAGGAAAGGAGCAGATGTAGGAAGTGATCACAACCTTCTGGTAGCAAAAATAAAACTAAAATTAAGGAAAGCCAAAATCGGAAAACACAGAAAGATACATTTTGATACAAGAAAACTGATAGACCAGCAAACAAGAAATGAATTCTCAATAGTACTTAAGAACCGCTTCAGTGTCCTACAAGACGAAGCAGAAATGTCCATATTAGAGTTCAATAAAACACTACAGGAAACAGCAAAAGAGGTGCTGGGATATCGGAAAAGGAGAAAAGAGGAATGGATAAGCGAGACCACATGGGAAAAGATAGAGCAAAGAAAAGAAATCAAGAAAAAATTACTGAACACCAAATCACAACGGCTTCAAGAACGAGTTTTAAGTAATTATGCACAAAAAAACAAAGAAGTGAAGGAATCATGCCGTCAAGATAAACGTCAATATTATGACAACTTAGCAGAAACAGCATAGAAAGCAGCATATACAAATGACATGAAAATCATATATAAAATCACAAAGCAGATGACAGGTAACTTCAACACAAGATGTGAAAGCGCAGTAAGGACACAAAATGGACAACTGGTCAGTGGAGAAAGAGAAAAAAAAATTGAAAGATGGAGGGAACACTTTAGCACAAACAATAGACATACCTGAAGCAAAAACGGAACTAAACATCAATACAGGACCAATAACAATAAATGAAGTAAAGGAGGCGATAAAGAAGCTAAAATCAGACAGGGCACCAGGTGAAGATGAAGTGACTGCTGAGATGTTGAAAGCAGAAGAAACAGAAACACCAAAACAACTTTGCCGGATATTACAACAAATTTGGGATCTAGAAAAAGCCCCAGAGGAGTGGAAAACTGGGCTTATAGTAAAACTACCAAAGAAGGGTGGCCTCAGAGATTGTGGGAACTGGAGAGGCATTACCCTACTGCCACTCACCAGTAAAGTATTTTGCAGAATAATCATCAACAGAATTGTACCAACACTTGAGGAAAAACTTCAGAAAGAGCCGGCAAGATTTAGGAAAGGAAGATCATGCATAGATCACATATTTGTACTTAGACAAATATTAGAACAGGCAAATGAGTGGCATAGCACAATATATGCATTATTCATAGATTTTGAGAAAGCCTTTGACAGTGTCAACAGAGATGCACTGTGGAAAATCCTAAGATGGCATGGCCTCCCCCATAAAATAGTTAATGTAATCAAAGCCCTATACGAGGGTTTCAGTGCAAAGTTATCTGTGGAGAACATACCTCCAGCAGCTTTAGGGTACAAACAGGAGTGAAACAGGGATGTGTACTATCACCAACATTATTTATCTTGGCAGTAGACTGGTTAATGAAGGAGACAACATCAGACAAACGCAGAGGATTACAATGGACCCTTGACACAGTGCTGGAGGACCTTGACTTTGCAGACGACATTTGTCTGTTATCAAGCAGTCACAAAGATATGCAAGATAAAATAAACAAGCTAACTCAGAATCCAAACAACTTAGGACTAAAGATCAATGTAGGAAAGACAAAGTTAATGAAGCAAAATGTGAACAACAGAAATGTACTCAGAGTAGATAGCAAGTTAGTGGAGGAGGTCAACGAATTTGTATACCTTGGCAGCAGAGTAGTAGAAAATGGAGACAGCACAGAGGACATCAACGGCAGACTTACTAGAGCAAACCAGGCTTTTGCAATGCTGCAGACTATATGGAAATCAAAAAAACTAAGCATAAATATGAAAATCAGGATATTTAAGAGTAATGTTCTAAGTGTACTACTCTATGAAAGTGAATGCTGGAAAATCACCAAAACCATAGAAAACAAGCTGAATTCTTTCCAGACTAAATGTTTACGAAGAATTAGAAAAATATTTTGGCCAAACACCATAAGAAATAAAATCTTATTGGCAGAAATGCAGATGAAGCCACTGACAACAGTTATTGAGGAAAGACGCTGGCGATGGTTGGGACATGTGCTCCGAATGACTGACAACTCACTACCAAAAATAGCACTAAGATGGACACCACAGGGGAACAGAAGTAAGGGTAGACCAAAAGAGACATGGAGAAGAACAACAGAAAGGATGTTGAGCAACAGAGGGCTCACTTGGGCAAGAGCAGAAAAAAAGGCGAAGGACAGGCATTTGTGGAAAACCCTTGCGGAAGCCCCATGTGCCCTGGGCACTTAAGGTTCAGAGAGAGAGAGAGGAGGAAGATATTTTGCTAAAATAATGTACCACATCATCCTTCAATGTGTCAACAGGTCAAGGAAAATACGGACGCTAACATCATATCCCTATGTGCCTCTAAGGCATGATGGCATTACCTTTTATGTGACGTACTGCATAAATTTTTGGTCATAAAACGCACAGAAATCTGAGAGTAATATACTGTGATACACTTGCAGAATTTGCTACAACTACTGAATACTGTTCATAGCATTTTTATTAATTTATATATACTGTTGCATACACATTATTATTAAAACTAATGCAGCCACAGTTTGAATAAAATACAGTAAATGCAAGAAACAATAAATAAAGAATTCCACACAGCCTTAACAGAGAAAAGTGAAGCATGCTGTCAGATCTATTTGGGGGGGGGGGGGGGGGAAAAAACTGTAATACTCAGAAAGTATCACATAATATAGCTTCTACTACAAACTCAGAACTGGAACTACCATTTATTGTTGTACCCTTGTAGGCTACTGGCAAAATGACATCAGAGCATTTGGTGCAGCCATGTCATACTATAAAGATCAGATAAGGTTCATCATGTCCCTAAACTCCCTTTAACTGTGTGCAGGATACTCTTTACATCCAATGTAGTGAAGATGTAGGAACATGCACCATGTTAAACAGGGAAGTGCAATGTCTTCTTTAACAGACTTCAATGCTGTAGGGACCACAGCAGTCCCTGTCACCCACATTAGCTAAAGCTAAAGCCCCTTACTTGATGTGCCAACAGAGAAGCTGGAGAGGGTCTTGGTCAGCTATGACTCATCAACCATGACACAAGCAATCAGCTATGTAGCGGTGACCACTAAGTCTGACTACAGATTCACCACCCCAGCCCAAAGTCCACCTACATAAACACTAAGAAAATAAACAGTCCACAAAGTAGATGATGACCTACCTTATTGTGAAATGAGACATAGATGAGGTCACGATCAGCAACCTTTGCTAATTTTTTTATAGCAGCAGTGTTACAATGGCATATGTTATCTGCAATCACGCCGTTAGATTTGCGAATACATGCGCAGAACCTGGATAAAGATGTACATATAAGAAAACATTCATTTTTTTTTAACGCTTAAATACAATGAAAAGTAATGTAAAAACAAATGTCATAAGTATGTACAGAACTAAAAGAAAAAAAAAATAGCCTAGGTAATTCTGTAATAACTTAGGAAGGAAGGAAGGAAGAGAGGGAGGGAGGGAGGGGTGGAAGGAGGGAGGGAAGGGTGGAAGGAAGGAAGGAAGGAAGGAAGGAAGGAAGGAAGGAAGGAAGGAAGGAAGGAAGGAAGGAAGGAAGGAAGGAAGGAAGGAAGACATACCTGCATTGAGTACACAACCTACAGACACCTGTAGCTAAATGCTCATACATGTAAAATGGCCAGCCGTAACTACCCATGGCAAACTTCATGTAATGAACCATGTTGGAAATCTGAAATAAAACAAATTGTTTCTGTTGTCTTGGGCCAGTTTCCATCAAACATGATAAACCTACAAATCACAAACAATTGTCTTATATATCTTTTTCTTTGCACAAACAGAAAGAATACTAAACATAGTTATACAAAAATTACATGCAACACATTCTTTTTATACACAACAATGCAGTACTGGTGGTATTTTTATTTGTAACAGTACAGTGGTGGTATTTTTCACAGTGAAACAGTGAGAAAGCTGAAACAGTGAGAAAGCTGAAACAGTGAGAAAGCTGAAACAGTGAGAAAGCTGAAACAGTGAGAAAGCTGAAACAGTAAGAAAGCTGAAACAGTGAGAAAGCTGAAACAGTAAGAAAGCTGAAACAGTAAGAAAGCTGAAACAGTAAGAAAGCTGAAACAGTAAGAAACCATGGCTTATTCTTCTATCCCTTTGGAACTGCAAGCTAGTATTCTTTACAGCCGATGCTGCGAAGAAGATGAGGCACAGCACCATGTCAGATTGGGAATGGGTCACAAAAGTCTATCTTTTCAGTCTCCTTGAGCAGTGCTAAAATAAAAAAAACAGGCGGGAGGTGTAATACTTCTTTAGCAGAATCCACCACCATAGAGACCACGGTGATCCCTGCCCCATTATCCAGCCTAGGCCTGCTGCTGGAGGGTACCAACTGTGAGTGTTGTTTGGCTATGGTTCACCAACCCTGCTAGCAGCTCAGCAATGGGTCTCTGACCGCTAAATCAGATGACATCTTCATTTCCCCCAGGACAGGTTTACAAAATTAAAAAAAACAACAAACGAACATAACCTACTGTCATCCAGGACTTGGGCTCAGGTACCGCAGAAGCTGATCTGCTCGATGCACCTGTACCAGAACTGGAAGCACCGTCTATGATCACAGAACCAAGCTGCCTGTTTGTGCTCTGCTGCTGCTGCTGGACCAGCACAAGACCAGCTGCAATGTCTGTGGGGACCAAGTCCACATCCTGTTAGAAAATGGCAACATAAGAAAACAGAAAGAAACCCATAGAAAATAGAACCTGCACCTTATGTAAAATGTATCTTCAGTCTGTCAAGATTTCTGCATTTTTGACAGCTTGGGAATCTTTGGGAGTTTGTACAATATGTCATAAACTGCAGGAAGAGAATGAAAGGAAAAAAAAAGGAAGAGATTAGAGATGTACTAAATACCAAGTTCTAATTATTTGGTTGGATAAACCCATTCAATTCAATGACTAGAATATGAATCTGAATATGAGTAGTTTATCATAGAAACAGGACAGGATGTATGGAAACAGGATAGGATGTATAGAAACAGGATAGGATGTACAGAAACAGGACAGGATGTATAGAAACAGTAAATAATGTATAGAAACAGGACAGATGTATGGAAACAGGATAGGATGTATGAAAACAATGCTACAATTATTATTTTAAAAATTTCAAGCAATCTTGTTTTATTTCTTGTTCATTTCTTACAGTCTCACACTATTGCAAAAGCTTGCAGAAATATTAGATACTAATTACAAACTGCTTTCTTTCAGCATTTCAATTTCCTGCTAGATCTACTCAGACTGAATGTTAATTTAGTGCCAGTGGTGGGCACCAAAGAGAAATATCCCCAATTTTACTATTTGAATTTTCTTTAGAAGATGAATTGTTTGATTTCACCATTATGTGGTAGAATATGAATTCAAATTTAATATTCAACACATCTCTCAGATATGTGAAACATGTGTTATGTTCCATTTGTTTTGCTAAAGAAGTTTATCAGCTTATGTTCCATTTGTTACGCTAAAGAAGTTTATCGGCTTATGTTCCATTTGTTATGCTAAAGAAGTCTATCGGCTTATGTTCCATTTGTTATGCTAAAGAAATCTATCGGCTTTATGTTCCATTTGTTATGCTAAAGAAGTCTATTGGCTTAAGTTCCATTTGTTTTGCTAAAGAAGTCTATTGGCTTATGTTCCATTTGTTATGCTAAAGAAGTCTATTGGCTTATGTTCCATTTGTTATGCTAAAGAAGTCTATTGGCTATATTAATAATGTCTATGAGTGTACATTCTGTTCTCTTCTGAGCTACATGCTCATGTTTTCTGTATCCTGCTAGCCTTTACTTGTATGATACCCCTGTAACTGCGAACTGGTGTTCTTTGCAGCCAATGCTGCAGAGATGTTGAGGCACAGCATCGTATCGGCGTGAGAGAGGGTTATGCCAGCTACTTTTTCAGTCCCAGAGAACAGCTAAAAGTCAGGGGGTGTGCAATGCTTCTTTAGCAGACTCCACCACCATGGAGACTATGGTGATCCCTGCTCCATTAGCCAGGCTAGGCCTGTTACTGGGGGTACCACGGAGAGGTGGGACAGAATCTTGGTTAGCTATGGGTCACTAACCCTGAACTAAGGATCGCTGACTGCCTCATCAGACAAACGTCTTCACCACCCACCCACCCCCCAGTCTATAAAACTTACACAGCACTGTGAAAGAAAAACAGAAAGAGACCGACCAAGACTTGAACCATAAAACTCCACACTATCCACTCAGCCACCTCACATATTAAAAAAAAATAGCTGCTAAACAGGTCTAGTCTAACTGCGTGCAAGCCTCGCTGTTTCTCATTTGACAAATTTGCATCCAATATTGTAATGGAAGCACAAATATTATGATGGATAGGGAGTGGTTTACAGGGCAACAGAACAGGATCAATGAATGCGAAACAGAATCAGGCAATGAGAGAGGATGACTGACAGACTGAATCCTGTGATGGCACAGCAAAATGCCACCAACTGAACTAGACGGACCGCAGAAGAGAAATAGACAAGAGAAATAAGAATGCTGGCCTTATCCAGTACACTCGACTCATGAAATAAAAAAATGATCACAGATACAAGCACGTTATAACAATGACGTTCATTGGATAGTTATATCGCAGATGGTGATCGGACAACTCACATGGAAGAATTCTGCCACGATGCCGCTAACATCTGCTAAAGCCTGCCTTGTGTCGGGATTGCAAACTAAACAGCAGCACAGAACATGGCACCTGAAATACAAGACAAATGTCAAAAAGAATTAAGAAGATAATTTCATAAGAAACAAAACAGAAATGACTAAATTGCAGGGGAAAAAATGACAACAAGTGGCTAATGGCACAAGTAGAGTGGCTAAACACATAATATAAATCACTAAAAACAAGACAAACATCTAAGACAACATGGCATGGGAAATGGCCGAATGGACAAAATGTCTGAAGATAAGTTTATTGATATATTAAACTAACCCTCCCATTTCATCATCATCATCATCATTAGGATTCCCGGTCAATGCAACGTATTTTTTGAGAATGAAGAAGATCATCATTAGGTGCCGTACTGGTAGGCATTGGTGGTCATGTTTACAGATCTCAATCCTAGGTACTTTCCATCGGCTCAGCTGGGGACTTTCTATTAAGCCATCATGTAAGACTATAATTTTTTAAGTCTTGGTCTTCCCCTGCCTCTCTTCCCCATTTATCTTTCCTGTTGTTATGATGTTTTCAAGCCCTCTCTTTCTCATTATATGTCCAATGAATGATTACTGTCATTTTTTCATAGACTTAATTAGGTCCTTTTTGTTTATATTTTTTTTTTAGACACTCCCTGTATGTCATCTTAGCTGTCCGCAGTACATTCTCCTAAGAAACCACTTCTCTGTTGCCTCTAATGATCACCGTGCTGATCTTCTGACTGTCCATGACTCACTTTCACTGAGTAGGACAGGCTCAATAAAGCATTTTAGAACCCTCTCATTTATAAGGCACAAAACAGACACACAACTCATGGCATCATCTTGATGTACAAATCCATGGCCGCAGCTCTAATGCAGCGGTTCCCAAAGTAAGCAGCACACATCCTACCGGGAAAAGCTCCAGGACAGGTGAGGAAAACTGGAATGGCAAGGCGACAAAATCAACTGAGATGTGCCTGTACATGAGGTCATTAGGGATGCAGCCGGGCAGGCAAAGGGACAGAGAGAAGCCAAAGCCCAAAAGAATTCTGGGAAACAATGCTCTAATCAAGGCAACGAAACAATGCAAGTGAAAAAACAGCTCATCCCAAACTATACCATAAACCTAATTATAAACCAGTGATCAAGTTAAGTGGCAGTTGCTGGTAAATTACCAATAAAACAAAAAGTGTAAAACTGAAACTTTTGGAGGTCATCAGTTACCGTAACTGCCTTACATTATCAAAAATCTAGTAAAATGCAACCAATGAAATTGGTTGGGAGGATAATCAGGCCAGTAGACTGATGATGCTCAATTTGAATGGAGGAGAATCAGGCACTTTTGATTTTGGTTCAGCACGTAAGCTTTTTGTAAAGATTAAATCTTGCCACAAATAAGGTAGAAAAAAAAAAACAAACAACTTTTAAAGGAACATTTAATTCCCGTTGATGTTTGTAAAGCACGATTAATTTTAAATTACAAAAAAAAAAAAGTATAAAGCACTGAAAGTTGTACCGACAAAACCGATATTTCAGAAAGAATTTCATGCAAGGTGAAAAACAGGTACATATGCACCAGTTTTAAGTCCTAGCATAACCACAACAAAACACAATCTATTTCCAGCTACAGCATGGAAGTAATGTTAACACTACTTCCTCTCCTCCTTAATAAAAATCAGCTGTGACCGAGAAAAACTTATCCCTTCCTTGAGCACAAGTAGATGAAACAAACATACACAAACACAAAATCAGTCTCATAACAAATTTGCCACTGTTCCCTAAATTGTGTATCAGATCCCAATTTTTCAGTTCAGCTGCCAAAAGCTTCTGTTATTTCCTGTTGTCCCCTTCGCATGAGACACTAACCACTGCACTGCTCCTGTGCTCAAACAACAGATACAGAATATCCCTATTAATGATGAAACCAAATGTTCTGGGTGCTCATTAATAATATATTTTCATCTTCATCTGTATGCCAAAAAAAAAAACAACATAATCTGAACTTCATAACTAGGCAAGGAACTGGTATGTCATAACTGATACACGATTATCTTACCTTGTTTCCCAGACTTTCTGTGCAGACAAGCAATTCACGGCAATCTCAGGCTCCGCACCCTTGTTCATGCTGCATATAATGGCCCTCCGCTGTTTCACTGACCCCATGGGGTCAAAAACAATGAGGATCCCAACAAACATGATAAATCCTACAATCCAGGAGCATATAACTGCCCCTCTGGCAGTCCACACAACTGTCCAGTCACAGGTGAAGTCGTGTCCAAAAGCCCAGAAAGTTGATAAACAGACCCACACAAACTCTGGCAACAACATGAACAGCTTGACATACAGACACTTTGATATGTTCCTTCGAGGCCAGCTGTCTTGATTGAGCCCTTGAATGAGATGAAAACATAATGAGACAATTCACAGTCAGCTCAGCTCAAGGAATTATGATCTATTTTTCTCAGCATTTACTGTGATCTTCAATTATTCCCCCTACAAAAGACGGAAACTTTTCTTAGATTCTCCCCTTTTCTCTCAGGACTAAAGTTCAGGAGAACAAAGGAGATAAAGATGACCTGCTGTTATTCTATCTCCCTGGAACTACAAGCAGGTTGTTCTACGCAGCCAGTGTGGTGAAGATACTGAGCCACATCACTGTGTCAAAAGGACAGAGGGTTACAGCAGCTATTTAATTTGCAGATCTTATCTTATATCTTATATCCTTCCCGTGCCGTTAAACGTCACATAAGGCTCACAAAGTAGTTCGCCAATTTTTCCTGTCTTCGGCGAGTCTTTCAACCTCATCAAAGGATTTTATGCCTGTTAATTTGGCCTCTCTTAACAATGTCCTCTTCAGAGTTTCACGCAGTCTGCCTCTTTTTCTTTGGCCTGTTGTGTTCCACTTGATAGCTTGTTTCGGGATTCTCTGATCATTTCTTCTCATCAAGTGACCAACATATGTCCATCTCCTTTTCCTGATCACCCATGAGACTGGTTGTTGTTCAGTCATCTGTCTTATCTCTGCATTGTTCTTGAATTCATTCCACTTGATGCAGAGTATTTTCCTTAGGCATTTGTTTTCAAAAGAGTCTAATTTCTTTTCTATTTCTTTAGTTGTTTTCCAGCTTTCACATACATAAATGAGGGTGGATATTACATTTGAATTGAACAGTCTTAACTTGGTTTTTGTGCTTATAACTTTTGAATTCCATATGTTCTCAAGATTCTTGAAGATTGATGCTGCTTTTGCAATTCTGATCCTAACTTCCTTTCTAGTGTCACCATCCTGGTCTATGTAGCTGCCAAGGTATGCAAATTGATTGACTTCTTCAATATCTGTCCAATCTGCAGATCTGGAAGGAGCTAAAAAGAAAAGGAGATGTGATGCTTCTTTGGCAGACTCTACTGCCTTCCATAGGGCCTGTACTGATTCCTGCCCCATTAGCCATGCTGAGCGCATTACTGAGGGTACCAAGATTCTTGTGAGAAGAGGCCTCGGTGGGCTGCGGTTTACCAACCCTGAGACAAAGCAAACGTGGATTGCTGACCACAACATCAGACTACATCTTTACCTCGAATGACCTTGTCAGAGAGATCACTCTAAACTTTGGGCCTGCAAAAACCAAAGTTGGTCAAGATCCTATACTACCCCCACACTATGCTCCTGGTAAACAAGCTACTGTGATAATATAGCCGGGTCTGCTAGATAAGTGGATGTGGGTGTAAAATGTGTTTCCTTAGTTGGGTTCATCATTTTAGACTCCAAAGAAGTCCACTGGTGCTCTGATACTTTCATTAACATATAAAAAAAAAAAAGGTAAAGGTAATCCAATCATGCCTTAGAGGCACATAGGGATATGGTGTTAGTGCCCATATTTTCCTTGACCTGTCAGCACACTAGAGGGTGATATGGTCAATATCACGCCTGGCCGCCTTTCCTTCCCCAACTCCAGAAGAAGTCGGGTACCCATTTCTAAAGCTGGGTGACTGGGGTGCCTCCGGCCGGATTCAAACACCCGACCTCGCCATGGGAGACCTGTGCACTAACTACTTCGCCACTCAGACACACAGTATTATAGCAAATGATGACACCTGCTCTATGCTGATGCCCTGTGGCCTTAACATGAAGTCTACAGCTGGCATCATCACATTTCATTCCTGGCTCATTCTTCCTAAACAGGGAGACCATGCTACAGTATGCATCACAGACAATGCACTTCAGATGTCACTGACAGAAAAAAAATATTAAAAGAATGACCATGACTTCAACAGGATGTGCACCCACTTTGTCATGTGACAAACCATGCAATATCAGTCTGGCAATTCTGCATCACTACTGTTTTTCTTTCTCTCTCTCCCTCTCTCTTATCTGAAGTGCTTTGTCGACTATTTTTCAAGGCACAGTACAAAAGTGCTCTCTTGCTCTACTGTGCACAAGCCCTGCTGTGTCCTACTTGCAAAATATGTACAGTATGTGTCAAAAAAAAAAAACTGTCTGTCCTGGCCATCTCCATAAGGATGTTAATAACCTGTCCTAAATTTAGTTCCTGTATACTTGTCTGCCAGTTTTAGATGTTGCAAAGCCCCCTCCCACCCCCTCCCCATTAAACTTGATTTTTATTATACAACATTATCCTGTAACCAAGACAACAGACAATCAAACTCAGGCACGTTGCTATTTTGTTCAGAAGATATGTATATTAAATAAACATTTTGGTATATGATTATTTTACATTATATTCTTATAGACAATATTTGCCTAATTTGTCACTTGTTACTTCTGTTATAATGACAGCTCTTGAAACAAAGACCTCTGAAATCTCAGAGTTAATTAACCATCAGTCCTTTTGATTCAGAATGAAATTTTTCAATGGCCAACTAAACTTCTGTTTCTCTTCATTTAACCCAGTGATGTGAACTGGGTCATTCTTCATTGTAGACATTTTCTGTCTATACCTGCAGTCCTGTTTCTTAAAAATTTTTCATTGTTTTTTTTTTTTGTTGCAGTTATTGTATGGAACCATAGAGCTTAACTTCTTTGGTGGTTTCACTGAGCCAGTAATTGCTTCTCACTGTCTCATAGCTGATGCAGCTTTGGAGGATATGTTCCACAGTTTGGAGAACAAGGTCCTAGATTCACTGAAGCAAGCTGTAACTGATTTCCTACTCTTTACCTGGTGAAATCCAGGTTTTCAGTGTAATCCAGTATCCCAGATCCTTCTTATTCTTTTCTATCTCCCTGGAACTAAATGTGTGATGTTCTTTGCAGCTGATGCTGTGAAGGCATTGAACCACAGCATCATGTCAAAGATGAAACTGGACTACAGCGGCCATTTTTTAAAGTCTCTTAGTGGAGCTAGAAAAGCAGGGGCATGCAGTACTTCTTCAGCAGACTCCACTCCCACAGTGATCCTTGTTCCATCAGCTAGGCTAGACCTGTTATTGTGGGTACCAACAGAGAGGTGGGATAGGGTCTTGGTGGGACAGGGTCTTGGTCAGCTATGGTTCATCAACCCTGATGATAGCATGTCAGCTATGAATCATGGACTGCCAAAGTAAGACACTGTTCCTCTCCACCAAGATCCATGTAGGCAGATGTTATCTGTTTCTGGAGAGAACTTTCTTGGACTGTGTCCCGTACCTATTTTCAATGCTGTAGAAACTTGTGCACAAGGATAGAACCTACTGCTTTTGGTCTCAAATTATCAATACTGATTCAACCATTCATATCATAATTTTAACTTTCTTAACTGACAGATCACATCTTACCAAACCATAAATCCTGCATATCTTTGGACAAGAATCAAATAAGACATGGCACCACACAGAAAAAAGTGTAAAGTTCCACAACTCTCAATTCCTGCTTAGAATCCACATTATTTTGATAAGAATGTAGTTTGTAACACAAACACTGAAACATCAAAAGATTAAAGACCTGGACAATCTGACAGAAGCCCTATCACTAGCAAGCACAATAAACAATAAAACAGTCGTACAATGGACACCTGCCCACAGTGCCATCAAAAGAAAATGATGAGGCAAGCCGACAGGCAAAAGAGGAAAGAAGAATACAGTAGACTGATAAAAGCACAACACATGAACAAACAAAAACAGACTAAAAGCCATAAATAAAAACAAATGGACAAAACAACACCCCACAGCAAAAACAGATGATGAACACAAACTCTCAAGAAATGATCAAATAAAATCTTCTGACTGAGAACAGGACTTTGCAGGCTGAGACACCATCTATACCAGAAGCAGAAAACTGGCATAAAAGAACTATGTGGCTGCAACAACAGACACCACATCACATCCTCCACGGCTGCCAGTTACACAACTCACTCAGGCAAAGGACCAGGCCAGATCCCAGCCCCCTACAAGAGAAGCTCTACGGTGATGCTAATAACCAAAGAGCCGCATCTGTGAGAGACTGGTGTCGATGTCTGAGCATACGATTAAGAAAGGAAAAAAAAGAATGTAGGTGATTTCTAGTCAATTTCACCACAGCAGTCCAGATATACATCTCAGATTGTAGATCTCTAACAAAATTTAGGAAAGCAGATCAAACTTTGTTTATCCTGCTTTAGTGAGAATTCAGGGTCAGTTCAGAAAACAAAATGCAACCAATCAAAAATGACAGGTTAAGAAACAAAAACACAATATTTTTCATGAATCAGCTACTTCTTTCAGTTAAATGTTCATCATCATCATCATGTGCCGTGCCGACTGGCATTGGCTATTATGCTTCTCCAGAGTACACGATCCTTCATGCAGGTCATCAGCTCAGCTGGTGATCTCCTCTCACACCATCCTGTCAGACTGTCCAGCATCATTTCTCTTGGTCTTCCTCTTGATCTTCTTTCTTCCTATTTTTCCTGTTGTTATAATATTTTCAATGCTCCCTCTTCTCACTGCATGTCCTATGAAAGTATAAAACAGGAAAAAGTAGGAGCAGCTTTATTACTTAACGATCACAAAGTTGTGACGTTTCGGCGTGAGCCTTAATCATACAAGAACATACAGGACGAAGAAGAAGAGAGAGGAGATAAAGTATAGATTCACATGAATGCTATTAAATACCACTCCTACTTTTTCCTGTTTTATACATTCTAGTATCACAGCTTTACTGCAGTGCTTCGTGTATAGTTATATACTTATACACTAATTATTGTCCTATGAAAGTATATTGTTTCTCTCTTATTTTTTGACAAGATTTTTTGTCTCTCCAGCTCTTTTCATACATTCTTATTTGTGCTGTCCAGGGGATTCGCAACATTCTTCTAATAAACCACATTTCTGCTGCTGCCAATGATTTGTGTGCAGACTTGCCTATTGTCCATGATTCACTTCTATATAACAAGATAGGTTTAATATAGCATTTTAGGACTCATTTTCTAACATTCATTGATAAGGATGTGTTGCATAATATGTTTCTCATTCTCTGAAATGCAGTCTTTGCTTGGCCTATTATGTTTCTAATTTCTGTTTGCATTTCCCATCTGAAGTTATTACTGCTCCAAAGTATTTGAATTTCTGCACCTGCTTTAGAATAGTTCTGTTTAATTTAATACTGCATGTTGGTGGATTCTGTTTCTTAGATATAACCATAGTCTCTGTCTTTTTTATGTTTAAAGTAAGGCCTTTCTGTTCACTTCCTTTAGCAACTTTATCCAAGAGATTTTGCAGGTCTTGTTGGTTCTCAGCTATCAGTACTTTGTTGTCAGCATACCGAAGGTTGTTAATATTGTATCCTCCAACTATTATGCCTGGTTCTGTGATGATCATTCTTAGAATATTCTCACTGTACAGAGAAAAAAGGTCTGGAGATAGTACACATCCTTGTACACCCCTTGTTTTATAGGTTGATATTTTCCAGTTCTATTTTCAACTTGAACTCCTGCTTCTTGCTGCCAGTATAGATGTTTTACAATCCTCAGGTCTTTGCTGTCTATATTGATGTCTTCAAGCATTTTAATAATTTCATTATGGTTCACCTTGTCGAATGCCTTGGTGTAATCAATGAAGCATAAGCAGAGATCTTTCTTTATTAATAATAACATTAGCAATCTAGTTTCTTCAATTAAATTTTCTATATGCCAAAGAAAGAAAATTTATTACTACAAAAGTCCTGTGATATGTTTTTTTAACCCTGATCACTACAGCTAACAACTCTCTATAAGCTTAACTCCAAGAAACAAAGCAGTATCGCTCACTCTTTCTCTCTTTCACACACATTTCATTTCTCTGATCCAGCAGCCGTTTGAGCTTGTGCTCTTCAGTTTGAAGCAACGGCAAAGTAGCTCAAAGCAACGGCAAAGTAGCTCAAAGCAACGGCAAAGTAGCTCAAAGCAACGGCAAAATAGCTCAAAGCAACGGCAAAGTAACTCAAAGCAATGGCAAAGTATCTGCAGGTCTTCCTTAATTGAACTGAGTTTGTACATAATGAGTTCTAGACATCTGAATGTCCAGGCAGGTATTCCTGTCAATATGTCAATAAATCTTTTAGTGCTGGACATTCTAGGAGATGGTGTGTGATTGTTTCTTGGTTATTATCACACAGTGGACATTATGGCACTTCATCGGGCTTTACCTGATGTACGTGTGCGTTCAGGTGTATGTGCTTTGTTCTTAGTTGAAAGAGGATGATTTGCTTTTGAGACATATGCTCTCCATCTCCTTCCCAAATCCAGTTTCCCAACCCCACCCATCAACATCTCCCAGTCACCCACACCCATACACTATCCTTCCACTAGACCAACAAATTTAGAAAATTTTTCAGCAAACACTCCATCAACACTCGCTTTCGAATTCTAAAAAAACGCCCCAAACATATGAGACCTCGATACGAAAAACTGCTGAAACTTAAGATGAAGTGTGTCCTACCTGCATACTTATCCTCAGCAGCGCAAGCAAGATGATGATCCCCAGGCTGTTGAGAACCAGCGTACCAATGTAGAAATCTCTTAACTGACTGCCGTGGTCACAGCTAAAGCCATGATGGTGGGCTGCATAAATGATGGCTAGTGCAGCCAACCTGAAATTTTGTCAAAGACATTTCATTGTTACTGCCGTAAGTGGAAATTTTACAATGACTTCTACAAGACATTTTACACTTAACTCTACAAGTGCACATGTAAGGGACATGTCATATACTACAAGTACAAATGAAGGGACTTAATTCAGTTGCTACAAATAACAAATGTAAGGAACATTTTATCACTATCACAAGTGTGAAGGATTTTTTTCTCATTACCACAAATTTAATGGATATTTATAATAAGGAAAACTTCACTATTACTACAGTTACCTTCTTCTTCTTCTTCTTCTTCGTTCGCATTGTCTGTCTATATCTGCAGTCCTGTCTCTTGGATAAATTTAACTGTTTTTTGTAACTCATGTATGGAACCGTAGAGCTTATCTTCTTTAGTGGTTTCACTGGGCCAGTAATTATTTCTCAGTGTCTCGTAGATGATGCAGTTCTGGAGGATATGTTCCACAGTTTGGGGCACCTGGGCACATGTACATAGATTAGTAGTACCAACATTACACTTTGTATACATATGACTTCGGAGTCGGCTGTGTCCTGTTCGGAGACGGAAGATGGTGACTTGTTCCTTTCTGTTTAGCATGTGATAGTCATCATGTGGTGGTGTTTGTGGCTTCCTACTACAGTTACCAATACATGGAACATTTCACTGTTAACTATAGTTACCAATACAAGGAATATCTCACCATTACTACATTTACCAATATAAGTAATATTTCACTATTACTACAAGTACCAGTATAAAGAATATTTCACTACTGCTACAGTTACAAATATAAAGAATATTTCATTACTGCTACAAGTACCAATATAAAAAATATTTCATTATTACTACAATTATGAGTATTAGGAATTTTTCACTATTACTTTAACTCATTCATTTGTATGTCCCTTGTGGAACTTTGCCTCTCTAACAGCTCTCCTGTAGGCCTCTCGGTTGTGAGCAGGATGCCCTGCTGCTGATGCATCCATTTGCAGATTATCAATGATGTCTTGCAGCCATCTTTGCCTCCTTTTTTTTTCCCATCATGTACCCTTCCAAGACGGTCTTCTCTAGATGATCATGACGTTTAAATGTGTTCAAAATATTTAAGTTTTTTTTTTCCATTACTACAATTACCAAATACAATGAATATTTCACTATCACTACAAGTACCAATATAAGGAACATTTCACAATTACTACAAGTAAGGTAAGGGACATTTTGCTTTTTCTACCTAAGGGCACTAAGTGGGGGGGGGGGGGGGGGGTTCCAGCCGCTGCACTGCTCCAGGGCCAGGAGCAAAGTGGGGGTGGGGGTAGGGGTGAGTTTGGATTGTGTACCCGCACAAGATTTCTTTGAGGCCCTGCTTACATGTACGGTATATGTGTAATGGTCATTTTACAAATACAGACGTAAAGAACATTTCACCATTCTGGTGCCAGGAGCCTACTACTACACACAGTGTGTTTTGTATGAATGAAATATGGTCAAGTTACTGCGCAGTTGAGTTTTTTTAAACAAGAGGCCGTCGTGAAGATTTGGGGGTAAGTGAAGGCATGAAGTTGCATGGAGAGTGTTTTGGGTGGCTACTTTGAACGATAATGCGGAGACGATTTCATCGCCAGGAAGAAGCAAGCCAGTTTCCACTTATTCATCTGGTGTGACCGGGTCCTCACGACCTGTTATCTGCTCCGTGCGATAATAATCCGACTGCCATCATTACTGTGTTCTCGGCCTCCCTGTAGCAGAAAATCACGACAGATTTTATACGTAATCACAGCATGACACCTCACGTGATTGACATACCATGATATTCTGAGGAAGGCTTCTCCAAGGCTTGAAAAAACGAAATCATCACTGCCGATAGCCCATCGCCTCCTGAATAAAATTAATCCCGGCATGACTTTACTATATCAAACTTCGTCTTGTTGTTAGGCTCTACAGTCTCGAGATAAGTTACGGTGACATTTCTCTGCGGGAATTTCCTACAAGTGTTGACCAATCGTTTTCAGTGTTTACACTAGTGGTTCTAGACATATTGTGTAATGGGCCACCGCTTGGGAGAGAATATAGTTAAATTTGCAGATCCTTCATTTTCCAACTATTTCCAAATCCAGTTTTCAAAGTATCAAAATTAAAGCACATACTGTATAGTGCGACATCTGCATCTTTATTAAGTCAGTGATCTAATAATGAAACACTCCATCGAGCTGTCGCTGAACAAAAAAGGTCATAATCGTTAGAAACAAGTTCATTGGCAGAAGGTTCTCAGAACCCACGTGTATTCAGAGGAAACCAGCAAAAATTCTTAATACATCTTATATCTTTCCCTTACCGTTAAACGTCACATAGGGCTCGCAAAGTACTTCGCCAATTTTTCCTGTCTTCGGCGAGTCTTTCAACCTCATCAAAGGATTTTATCCCTGTTAATTTGGCCTCTCTTAACAATGTCCTCTTCAGAGTTTCATGCGGTCTGCCTCTTTTTCTTCGACCTGTTGTGTTCCACTTGATAGCTTGTTTTGGGATTCTCTGATCATTTCTTCTCATCAAGTGACCAGCATATGCCCATCTCTTTTTCCTGATCGCCCATGAGACTGGTTGTTGTTCAGTCATCTGTCTTATCTCTGCAGTGTTCTTGAATTCATTCCACTTTATGCCGAGTATTTTCCTTAGGCATTTGTTTTCAAAAGAGTCTAATTTCTTTTCTATTTCTTTAGTTGTTTTCCAGTTTTCGCATGCATAAACGAGGGTGGATATTATATTTATTATATTATATTAACACATAGTGGATGACAAAAGTAGAATAGAACCCCTATCGTGCTGAAAAGTGCATTGCTGTTGATTCTGCAGTGAAAAAAAAGCTCTTTTCATGACAAATTGTATTTTATATTTAAATATATATTTTTCAGTTCATCTCACTTTTCCTACTTTACCCCTAACCTATGTTCTCAGTCCTTTGCGTCAAAATATTGCCAATACATGCAGATATAAACAAAGTAGAAACTTTACAAAATAATAAAAACTAAAATAGACAATGATTCTTTAACAAACAAACAAACAACAAATTTGTCCACAGAATCTGTATAAAAAAGAAAATCAGCGATGTTAAAATATAAGTACCTAAGCCAATCATCAGCGCCATCGGTTCTCTGTACTCATAATGGAGCATAAGACATCCACAAAGGTTCCACAGTCAATCCTGTCTTGAGCAAGTCGGCGTACTTCAAATCACGTCTTCCCCGATTCCTTTAGTTCTTCCTGTATCGTGAGTCTTCGTGTTCCCACTAGCCTACCCTTCTTTATTTTCGCCTGAGGTGTCCAGTCAAGGTGGTGCAGTTTTTTTTGTTTTTTTTTTTTTGTTCATTCGTAGTAAGCGACCCAACCATTTCCATCTTCGTCTTTTGATCTCTTTTTAGTAATGTTCTCAATGCCCGTTCGTTTGGTTATTTCCTCGTTTGTCACACGTTCTTCCCAGTATATTTTTGTAATTTTCCTGAAGCATCATCCTTCATTTTCCTTTAATCAATGACCACTTTAAATGCTGCCTTAAAGAAAGCGCTAATTTTATCGTCAAGGGCATACTTGTTATATTTCATTTGTAACATGTACACACACACTCTCTCTCTCTCTCTCCTCTCTCTCTCTCTCTCGCTATTACCAATTGTAAGAAAGCTGGAATTTTTTTTTTAATTATAAAAACTGCAAAATGCGAAGTTCACTTCAATGGGTTGCAGTAATGTTTCCAATATTTTTCACCAGTATTTGCAAATCTAGCAAGCTTATACATATCGTTACCATGACGATGATGACGATAATTATGACGACGACGGACATGTTAAAACTTACTTGACATAATCAGTTTTAAATAGTAAATGTTAATTTGAGAATTGAGTGGGGTAGAGGCAATGCTCGAGAGAAAAAAAAATTCCTACAGCCGGCATATTTACCCAGGGAAATAAAATTTCATTAATATGTTAGGAAAACAAACTTATAATCTCCTCCATCCATCCACCCCCCCCCCTTTTTTTCTGACTCTCTCTTCACCCTCCTCACCTCACGTGGGGCCCATGCATCATCAGATTAGAACCCCTGGTCTATACACACAACCGGAAGAGAGGGGCACATGTTCCAGTTGTAGCAGAACAGAAGTTCTGAAACAAGTTTCATTAGATATTTCACCATATTTACCTCAAAAACATTTACCTACATAATCAGACATTAAGCACATGGGTTTTTGTAATCAAGATAATAAGCTAAAGACATTTGCAGTTGAGAAATTTTATACTTTTAATTTAACTTTCGTGAACAGTTCGTCAAGGTCTTTCAGGTTTTCAATCTAACTGGGAACCCGCCTTTTGAAATTTAAATGTTCTGTTTTAAAATGCTGTCGTATTAAAAACATCGGAGCTATGAGAGTTCCTAAAAAGAACTACTCAAATCTAGTGCAGCTGTTAAAAAGCAGGGGATTTATTGATCTTGTGCGTGCGACAAGGGATGGCAAGGAGTATGTCCACGGAACTTTCGGTCCACCAGGAACTCTTCTGCGGCGAAACATCTTGAAGCAATGGTAATAGCAGATGATAAGCCTTTTGTGAGTTTTTAATCTAGTGAAAGATAGACTGGCCATGAATGATATGAGTTGTATGTTTTCTTCCTTACGGAAGTGGGGTATATTATCTGTTTTCTTCCTTCCTTGGTGAGTGCATAGGATACGTTTTCTTCCTTGCTGGGGGCATACGTCTTTCTTGTTAAGGAACGAACATACTTTATTTTCAAAGGGTTAAGAATTGGGCACACAGGCCCATCTGATATTCTGCCCTTCATCATACAGCTTTCACTCAGTCACAGTAATTCAGAATTTGTTAATAAGTATAATAATCATGACGACACAATTAAATGATTACATAAATAAATAATAAACTTATCTCATGTCCATACACTCTTCAATAACAAGTAATTAGGATGAGTCTTTTCTTCCTTGGTAAGAGATTTGAAATGTTTCTTTTCTTCCTTGCTGGGGATGTAAGCTGTGTGTTTTTTGCCTTGTTGGGAGTTTTAATGTGTTTTCTTCCTTGTGGGAAGTATGAAGTGTATGTTTTCTTCCTTTCAAGGAGTATGAAATATAAGTTTTCTTCCTTACTGGAGGTGTGGGATGTGTTTTATTCCTTACTGGATAAAACAGATGTGACCTGAACCTATGTCAGTTCACAAAAGATGTACACCAACTCCAGCTGACCATCAGCTACTTTAGAAGTCAGCATCTGAGAATGATCAAAAGAATAATTCCATACTGGAAGTTGTGGGGAGAGGTGCATGAGATATGTTTCTTTGTTGTTAATGTCATGTAGAGGAACAGAGTTGTAGCACTCTGTGTCATGTAGAGGGGCTGAGTTGCAGCACTCTGTGTCATGTAGAGGGGCAGAGTTGTAGCACTCTGTCATGTAGAGGGGCGGAGTTGTAGCACTCTGTGTCATGTAGAGGGGCAGAGTTGTAGCACTCTGTGACATGTAGAGGGGCGGAGTTGTAGCACTCTGTGTCATGTAGAGGGGCGGAGTTGTAGCACTCTGTGTCATGAGAGTGGTAGTTTTATGTCCCCTAATCATGGACCTTTTTTTCTTTATTTAAATAACTCACTTCTTTACATTTTGAACATGTAGTGATTTTTTTTTTATATAGAAGCTGTGGAGAGGAACAGATAGAACTACAAAAATAAGATTTTTAAGGGCATGCATCTTTCCCATGGCAGCATATGCCTGTGAGACCTGGACACTTAACGAAACAGCTGAGAAACACATAAATACCTTTGAATGTAAATGGTGCAGAAGAGTTCTTTAAATATCATGGACACAAAAAAAGAACAAATATATCCATACTACAAGAACTTAATATTGAAGAAGGCTGGCTAGTAAAGAGGATTAAACAAAGAAAACTTAAATATTTTGAACATATTAAACATCATGATAATCTAGAGAAGACCATCTTGGAAGGGTACATAATGGGGAAAAGGAAGAGAGGAAGACCAAGGCAAAGATGGCTGCAAGACATCGTTGATGATCTGCAAAAGGATGCATCAGCAGCAGGCCATCTTGCTCACAACCGAGAGGCCTACAGGAGTGCTGTTAGGGAGCAAAGTTCTGCAAGGGACATGCAAATGAATGAGTGAATGAAAGTGATAGTTTTAATTCATCTATTCAATTCTGTTTGAAACTGTTAACAGTACTTTTGTTTTCTTAATTTTTTTTTATTTTTTACTACATACATGTTTTCTAGGATGTTCATCAAGTTATGCTTGCACAGTGATTTTGCTTAATCAGCCTGCAAGACATCATACTGTCGATGGTCACAGATGGAATTTCATTTCTTCACTCATAAAATAACTTCATTCTATGCCGCTTTCTCAGTAATGTTTGGGTGTAGTGGATGTCCGGTGTTGTCTGTTTCCTGCATTGACAAGGTACCTGATCAAACTACTTCAGTCTCTGTGGCATGATAAGGCTTTATTTAGATCTTTATATCCCTTCTCTTTGGCATGATAAGGCTTTATTTAGATCTTTATATCCCTTTTCCTTGGCATGATAAGGCTTTATTTAGATCTTTATATCCCTTCTCTTTGGCGTAAGGCTTTATTTAGATCTTTATATCCCTTCTCCTTGGCATGATAAGGCTTTATTTAGATCTTTATATCTGTTCTATTTGGCATAAGGCTTTATTTAGATCTTTATATCCCTTCTCTTTGGCATGATAAGACTTTATTTAAATCTCTATATCTCTGTTACTCTGCTATAAAAATCCCATAATCATGAAAATGAGTTGCATGTCCTGTCAGTGTTTCAGGAAGATACTATCCATTTCAGAGGTGCTTTTTCTCAACATAATTGTGCCAGGTACCAATTTTTACAGTTCAGTCAAATAAAGATTGATGGTCATCATCAGGTACCGTGCCGACTGGCGTTGGCTATTATGCTTCTCCAGAGTACTCGATCCTTCATGCAGGCCATCAGTTCAGTTGGTGATCTCCTCTCACACCATCCCGTCAGACTGTCCAGTATCATTTCTCTTGGTCTTCCTCTTGATCTTCTTCCTTCTATTTTTCCTGTTGTTATAATATTTTCAATGCCCCCTCTTCTCATTGCATGTCATATGAAAGTACATTGTCTCTCTCTTATCTTTTTGACAAGGTTTTTTGTCTCTCCAGCTCTTCTCATAAAGAGAGGTTGATGGTAACAGGAGTAAAATCAAGTTTTTCTGCATCAACATTGATGTACCATCTCCCACCCTGCAGAGCCTATGTTATTAAGTTTTTTTATTCTCTTTTCTGTCTCTCAGGTGGGAGGTGATGGTGTTACGCCAAAGCAATGTCTTCCCTATAGAGAGCCCTACATTTCAGGCCAGGACAGACCTGGAACCGGGAAATGGAAGGTATGAGTAAAACCAGTCAGTAGTAAACATTTATATTTGAAACTTAATGCAAGTTTAAGATCATTTATACCTGAAGCTGGCATCATTTTACCTGAGGTATTTTCATGCCTCATTTCACCAGCTTTCTTTGCATGCCCTAATTTAACAAGTTTCTCTTTATGCCCCAGATACCATCTATAATTTTTATGCCTTAATTTACTAACTTTCATTTTTATATTTTTAACAACTTTCATTTTTATGCCAGATTTACATTTCTAGTGGTATGTCAGTGATTATGTTGACTGGCAATTAATTGTAAATTACTGGTTTTAAAAAAAAATAGAGAAAAACTGAAAATGTTTCGTTACTGTAACCGGTTTATATTATAAAAAATGTAGTAAAAAGCAACCAGCTAATTTGGTTGAAAGATAAACAGGCCGGTAGGATGATGGTGATCTGTATGCGTGGAGAAGAATTGTCCAGTTTTGACTTTAGTTCAGCATGGGAGCATTTTGTACATCGCAAAGCTAGGTAAGAAAGAAAATTTCAGAACATTTAATTCCTGATGATGTTTGTGAAGTGTGTTTTAATTTTGCATAAAAAAGTATAAGGTACTGAGCACTGTATTAACGAAAGCGGTTTTTTGGAAAGCAGATTGAAAGACAAGTAGATTTGCACCGTTTTTGTTTTTTGTTTTTTTTTAATCCTAATTCTGTGTGTGTGTGTCTGCAGATTTTTTTTTTTACATAGAAAAGAATTTTCTTTGAATGTGAAGGTTACTAATGTTTTTCTGCCTCCGATAGCCAAAGATTTCTGTAACTGATGTCTCCCTCGTTTTGTTTCATCTGTTGCAGGCTATCAGAGAATGCTCCAGGCTGTAGGGAAAGTTTACAGCAAGGTAGGGACCTCATGAGCATATCACTGTTTCACTCTGGACAGGTTTGGTAACTACTGATATAAGACATTAACTGGTCCTAAATGATGTGAAATCAGAATGAGGGAGAAAAATAGCCATGGTTGTATTCCTGGGGTCTGGGCTGTTGGGGGGGGGGGGGCCTTGAGCCCTGTTTTTTCCCCCATCTTTTCTTATTAGAAACAGACTTCACTGTTTGGATTGGGTGGGGGGGCGGGGGGCTTGAGCCCTGTTTTTTCCCCCATCTTTTCTTATTAGAAACAGACTTCACTGTTTGGATTGGGTGGGGGGGGGGGGCCTTGAGCCCTGTTTTTTCCCCCATCTTTTCTTATTAGAAACAGACTTCACTGTTTGGATTGGGTGGGGGGGGGGGGGCTTGAGCCCTGTTTTTTCCCCCATCTTTTCTTATTAGAAACAGACTTCACTGTTTGGATTGGGTGGGGGGGGGGGGCTTGAGCCCTGTTTTTTCCCCCATCTTTTCTTATTAGAAACAGACTTCACTGTTTGGATTGGGGGGGGGGGGGGGGGGCTTGCATGAAATTCAGTTCTCCACTCTTAAACAAGTGTTGTAATCTTTGACATAAGACATAGTGATGAATCTCATGAACATGTTGCTGTTTGTTTTTAAAACTGGCATAGTCTTGCTAGGGGTACCAGAGAAAATCTGGGAAGGAAAGGCAGCGAGGAAAGAAACTGGCCACCCTACGGCATTTCCTATGGGAATATCGATCTTTTATAGTCACGCCAGCGTGTTGTAACTGATCAGAAACATCAAGGATCACACAAGACAGAGAAACACCATTCCCAAAGCTGTCCAGCCTGGCACATAGTGAGTGAAATGGTAATCTTTGATTAACCTGAGACAGTTCTGGTTTTTGAATGCTTGTCCTAGCATGGTAGTCATAGCCACTGACGTGAAAACGTCTTGGACAAACCCAGGCTATGGAAGCACAGGCACATCTTCGGTGCTGTAAACCAAGCTTTCCCAGTGAGTAGCTGGGCGGCAAACCTGGTGCAAGTGGGTGTTCTCAGCTTTCAGAGGCAGTATTTTTCTCAGCTTAGTGTGTGGAGTACTCATTTTTACAGCATGGTGAACTAGGTGGCTTTGACATTAAATGTCATGATAATCTAGAGAAGACCATCTTGGAAGGATACATAATGGGAAAAAGAAAGAGAGGAAGACCAAGGCAGAAATGGCTGCAAGACATCTTTGATGATCTGCAAATGGATGCATCAGCAGCAGGCCATCTTGCTCACAACCGAGAGGCCTACAGGAGTGCTGTTAGGGAGGCAAAGTTCCGCAAAGGACATGCAAATGAGTAAATGAATGAGTGGTAAACTAGATGGCTTTGACATCAGTAATTCTGTATACTTTTCTCCTGCTTTCTGTTGTTGGCCTGCTGTGGTTGGCAAACTTATTTACACATATTGTCATTGATCTCCCTTGAACAGAAGAATTGGTTCTTTGCATAATTTTTAGGCCCCATGAGTAAGGGGTCCTTGTCTTTCAGTTTTTCTGCTATAATATGTTAATGCAAGAAAAAAAAAGAGCGACCAATGTTGTAAAAAGCTTGTTTTCACAACAGCCTAATGAAAGAGGTCTAGATGGCTGTCTGTCATAGTGGATCTTGCTCATAAGTACCATGTTGCAGCCCAGTGACAGAGTAATGTCTTCTTTTGCATACAAAGACAGGAAAGCTATGGTAATCTGCTGTTAGTGTATGGTTTGAATCATCATCATTGCACTCCGGACATGTCCAAAGATGCTCATATCCCCCTTCAGTATATCCATCAGCGTCTGTTCTGTGTTGGTTTACAAGTCCTCTCACTTGCCCCATATGCCTTTCATTCCTGGCCGTCCAACCTGTAATCTCAGTTCTCTCGGTCTAAGTAGCGATATAGATTCGCTTCTCTCGAAGTCCTCCACTCTGCCTATCTTTCTAAGTGCATTGATAATATCAGTCCTGTGGTTGTCCATCTACAATGATGGCAGAGCCAGCCAACCTATCAGCTTTTTCATTTCCCTGGATGCCTGTTTGCCAAGGGACATAGAGGAAAGTATCATCTGTGATCACCATTGTCTTTACTGAACAGAGGGGCAGAGAGTTTAATTAAACTCATGGCATTCAGAACTAGAGTAAAAGGAAAGTATTATCTGGTTATAGGTGATAGTGGTACCATGAAATCTTGATTTTCAGATCTAAGTTTATTTATAAGTGTCATGGAATTTTCAGTGGTTTAAAACAAGGTGATAATTTATCTCCATTACTATTCAACCTAGTACTAGAAAAGGTAATCAGAAAAGTGAAAGAAGAAAGCAGTACAGAAGAACAAGCTAAAATACTAGGATAAGCTGATGACATCAAACTAGTGGGGGAGTCTATGCAAGAAGTCATCACTGAGAGATGTGGCACTAAAAGTGGACTTGGCCATTAACCAAGATAACACAGAGTATATGAAAGATATCAAGAGACCAGAGGCAGAATGATCCAGATTATATAAATGTTGGACATGTGATCATTAGGAAAGCATAAACATACAAATATCTAGGTGCAACCTTCAACAGAAGCAACATAGCAAGCGAGGAAATTAAAACCAGAATACAGATATGGAATAAAATATACTTCGCCTTGCAAAATCTGTTATCCAAAATCCTGTCCCAAAATACCAAAATAGCAATCTACAAAACTGTAATAAGACCAGCTGTCATGTATGGGTCAGAAACGTGGAGTACAACAAAAAAAAAAAAAGATGAACAACAATTGCAGATCTTTGAGAACAAGATCCTAAGAGGAATCTTTTGGCCTATAAAGGATACCAACAATGGAGAATGGAGAGCTAGAAACAGCACTGAACTGAACATCTTATTTAAATCCCAACAAATTATAAATGCCTTGAAACTGAACAGACTACACTGCTGGGCCATGTAGAAAGAATGGAAGAAAACAGACGAACAAAAATTATGTATGCACAAGAGATGAGGGAAACAAGACCAAAGCAGAGATGGAAAGACAACATAGAAGAGGATATAAAAGAAATTGGTGTCACCAACCGGAGAGAGAAGATTAGGAATAGAGAGGAATGGAGACGAACTTTATCTGTAGCAATGAACCTTAATAGCTCTGGAAGCTGAAGAAGAAGAAGAAGAAGTTTATTTATTTTTTGTCTGTCAGACTAGAGCCTCCGCTGTATCATTAGGTTGGGGTGTGTGGTAGATAGTCCTGTTTTTCTGCGTGGAATGAAGTGTTGTAAACAGTTTTTAAAAAATATGTCATGGAATTTTCAGTGCTCATTATTGTTTGTGGGGCATTTTTCTTGATCAAAGAAAGACCATGCATGTGATCAGAGACACTAAAATTTGGTAGTTCAGGTTATATTTTCATTTCTTTTCCCATCAAGTTTTGGTTGCTTACAGAAATAGATATATGTACCATTCATTCATTTGCATATCCCTTGCAGAACTTTGCCTCCCTAACAGCACTCCTGTAGGCCTCTCGATTGTGAGCAAGATGGCCTGCTGCTGATGCATCCATTTGCAGATCATCAACGATGTCTTGCAGCCATCTTCGCCTTGGTCTTCCTCTCTTTGTTTTTCCCATTATGTACCCTTCCAAGACGGTCTTCTCTAGATTATCATGACATTTAATGTGTCCAAAATATTTAAGTTTTATTTGTTTAATCCTCTTTACTAGCCAGCCTTCTTCAATATTAAGTTCTTGTAGTATGGATATATTTGTTCTTTTTTGTGTCCATGATATTTGAAGAATATTCAAAAGCATTTATGTGTTTCTCATCTGTTTTGTTAAGTGTCCAGGTCTCACAGGCATATGGTGCCATGGGAAAGATGCATGCCCTTAAAAATCTTATTTTTGTAGTTCTGTCTGTTCCTCTCCACAGATTCTTTAGTTGTTTTACTTTCTGAAGAGAGATAGATGTCCTCCTTTTAATTTCCCTCACTGTATCTCCATTATTAGTTAGTAGGGATCCAAGATATTCAAAACTCTCCACTTCTTCCAGTTTTTTTCCTCATTGATACATATTTCAGCTGCCTTGTTTGTTTTGTCAGTTGTCATCAATTTAGTTTATATATATATAAAACTGTATTCTTCGATATCTCCAGACTGTATTTCAAAATATCTACAAGTGCTGAAGCTGACAAATGGTAGACTGCCTGTATCAGTTGTGAGTGTTGGTGCTTGCTTGTCATGGAGAGAGATGCCAACTGATGAACCTGAGGAGAAAGCTTTGCTTTTTGGGTCTGTACAGTAGTTTTGTTGTGTGTGTTTTTTTTTCTTTTTTGATTCACGGATATGGGCCAAGGTGAAGTCCCTCTTTCACAGGACTGACCTTCACATGGTAGTCTATTTTTTCTTTATTCGCCAGCTGCTGTGTGTGAAGTGCAGGCCAAAATGTGTTTCTAGTATAGAGAGTTATTCGAGATGTCTTAGGAGAGGCAGTTTTCCTCTCACACCTCTTAACCCTTTTGAAATAAAGATCAATCAATCACACATTCACTATCTTAGGGGACAGTTTTCCCCTAGCGCTGGTGTGTGGGGTACCTGTTCATTGGCCATATAATGAGAAGAGGAGAGATAAAAAAATATTGTGACAACAGAGAAAATGGGAGGCAGGAAAGAGGACTTAGCTTGATAAAATGACAATGGAAAAGCACAGCAACAGAACTGATGGAATGCGTGAAAGATTGGAAACAGTGGAGAGACATGATCACTGACTCTTCCAGGCATGGCACATGATGATGATGAGTGAAGGTGTTGAAACTAATGCTTTGAATTAGGAGAGGGTTGTGGTGGCTAGCCTGAGGACATGAATTGACCAGGAAGGCAGACTCCATCATCAAGAGGGATTTTGATGTCCCTGCCTCCATTAACCTAGGCTACAGAGAAGCAGGATAGGGTCTTGACCAGTGCACCCTCTGAGGTTTTGCTGATCACACGCAAAATTTTTTACCCAATGTTCAAATATATTCTCAGGAAAAAAAATTGTCTGTAAATGTTCATTGAAACATCAAACTGCAGAGCATAATTTACAGTTCTTATAGAAAAAAAAAAGTGAAATTAAAAGAAACCAGAAAAACAATCCCATATAGTGCTATCATATTTTTCCTAAGTACTACTGTTATAGTACAGAGTAACTAAAGTGCTACTGTTGTAGTACAGAGTAACTAAAGTGCTACTGTTATAGTGCAGAGTAACTAAAGTAATACTGTTATAGTGCAGAGTAACTAAAGTAGTACTGTTATAGTACAGAGTAACTAAAGTGCTACTGTTATAATACAGAGTAACTAAAGTGCTGCTATTATAGTGCAGGGTAACTAAAGTGCTACCATTATAGTGCAGAGTAATTTAAGGAATTTGGAGAGTAAAAACAGTTTTTTGTTTTTTTTCTGCATATGGCATAAAATTTCTTTTGTGTGTTTGTGTGTGTCTGTCTGTCTGTCTCTCTCTCTCTCTCTCTTCTCTCTCTCTCTGCTACTGCACATCTTAGAGGGAATATTGATCTTGACTAGATCAGGGTTATTGACCCTGATAATTGTTCTGTCACACTGGCACAGTCAGCTTTGCTCCTTCACCGTCCAACATACTCAGATCTCTGAGTGCAGATCTAACCCGAGGGAGAGGAAATGAAAGAAAAACTATGGGGCTCCCACTCAAGATTGGAGAAGACAGCAGACTTCGAGAGGGCGATGGGGCTACAGATATAGCATGGCCAGCCAACACTCGAATGCAGAAGAAAAAGAGGTTTCTTCAATTTCTACATAAATTTGTGTCTATACTTTCATAATTATGACCAGAAGAATGGTGTATTTGATACTATAATATTTTCTCTCTCTCTCTCTCTCTCTCTCTCTCTGAACCTTAAGTGCCCAGGGCACATGGGGCTTCCGCAAGGGTTTTCCACAAATGCCTGTCCTCTGCTCTTGCCCAGATGAACCCTCTATTGCTCAACATCCTCTCTGTTGTTCTTCTCCATGTCTCTTTTGGTCTACCCTTACTTCTGTTCCCCTGTGGTGTCCATCTTAGTGCTATTTTTGGTAGTGAGTTGTCAGTCATTCGGAGCACATGTCCCAACCATCACCAGCGTCTTTCCTCAGTAATTGTTGTCAGTGGCTTCATCTGCATTTCTGCCAATAAGATGTTATTTCTTATGGTGTTTGGCCAAACTATAGTGTTTAGCATGAAAAAAAAAAGAGAGTTTATCATGTCTTGAGAAGATAGAAATACCTGGATAGCCTGACTGTATGTTTTGGCAGGAAAACAGCGATCAACTTGATTCAAGACACGGAAGATTAAGAGAGATGACCGCCTACACTTTTTGGCATGGCACTATCAGATTCTGATCATGTCTTATTAAAAACATGCACTTGTTTAGGACTTTTTCCTGTGCCACTGAGAGAATCCAGCTAACAGGGACAGTATATAGTACTGGTAATAATATATAGGATTTGACTTTCCTGATCTCCGGGTTTACGAGTTTTCACTCTTTTTCCCTTGTGCCAAATAATGAAACATACAGGTCCTCTTCAGCTGTTCTACATCTCCATGCAGAATGTCGGTGATTGAGAAGTTTGGTGGTATCAGGTTCTTCTGATGTTCCTTCAATGGGCTGTAGTCCAACAGTTTGTGCTTAACAGTTTTTTCTTCTTGTCTGTTGCGGTGCAAACAGTATGTTGTGTTGTCAGCGGTCACTCTGTGTAAGTGCTTATTGAGGGTGATGTGTCCTGTTCACAACCTGAAAATTGTGCTTTGGTTTCTATTACATAAGCTGTTTATGTGGTCTCCAGGGTTAGGTTTTGGCAGGTTTGTTATAGGGATCTTCCAGTGGATTACTGGTCCAGCTGTCCATCCACTGCTGCTTGCAGTTGTTGTGTATAATGTGTTTTGCTGTTTTCATGTTGGTGGTGATGTGACATGGTGGCTCCACTCTTTGCATGTTGATTTCCTTAATATATAGGATAATATAATTTATGATTAAAATCATAAGGTAGATATCAGGTAAAGAACTTGGACTTACCTTACAGGAGCTCAAGCTTGACCAGGCTGTTACTGCAGAACTACACTGCCCCAACTGGTGCAAGCGCTGTCTTTGACTTCTGGCTCCAGCTGAGGCTGTCTTGGTGGAAGAAGGTGTGGTATGTGTGGGTCTGCATGTGAGCAAGGAGCGTGTCAGTGTGACTGGGTGAGTGCATGGGTGGATGGCTCTTGTATTTTGCTAATTTTGTTGATAAATATATTCTGTTCTTTACTTTAGTTAGTTTTAGTTGGCATCATTATCACCACACTCTAGACAGATCTGCAGGTGTTTCCATATCTTTCTTTATATGTCCATTGATGTACAAGTTGGATTAGAAATACCATGAGCAACACAAAGTAAAGATGTAAAGTTACTGTTACTGGTACAGCACCTGGTCGAACAGAAGTAGTAATTTACAGTAACTCATAATGAAAGTGATATCTATATCTTTCACATTATCTGTTATCTCATACTAACAGCAGTTAGCTATGTGTAATTGGCCATCTAGTGTGAAATCAATGTCTGCTTGTATAAACACATTGGTATTCATAATTAGCATTCATGAGTTACAGATTTATCTCAGGCGCTAATTATCATAACCGTGTGACATGGTCAATTTTATATAAACTAAGAGAACATTTAGTTCTTTATGAGAGCATAGTTGTCACTGTTTAATTGATTTATAATCTGAGCAGGCAAATCCACGCCAGTGTCTTAAAATAGGCTTTCCACGTTTTCAGTGAAATGTGGTTTTATTTCCCCCTCAGTTTTCAAGAAATCCAGCAAACTTTTCCGTCACATCAAGCAACAACAAGAATGCAGGCAGCGATGCTGGTGCCAGTGCTGTGAGCTCAGAGGGAGCTAAACTCAGCAGCCAGGCTCAGTATATCATGAGAATAACCTACCAGTTTCCTTGGGGTCCTGAGACCATTGAGGAAGTGAGAAACCTGGAGGACAGGCATCTGGCAAACCTGCAGGAAGAAGGTGACCAAAGCTACAAGGTCAGTCTTGGCAGACACATTTTATAAAATATTTTTTTGTCTGGATTTTTTTTCCCTGTATTCATATCCTTTGAATTGGGTTGGAAGGGGGGAGTGGTGAAGACACCATCTAATGAAGCAGTCAGCAGTAAATAGCCGAGGGCTCACATCAGGGTTGATAAACTGTAGCTGACCAAGACACTGTCCCACCTCTACATTGGTATCCCCATTAACAGACCCAGCCTGGCAGGGCTCGTTATAGTCCCCATGATGATGGGGTTTACTAAGGAAGCATTGTCAGTCTTCCCTGTTTTTTTGTTGTTGTTGTTGTTGTTCCATTCAGGGTCTGCAAAAATAGTTGCCATAACTCGCTCCCCATTCAACACAATGCAATGCTTTATACTTTCACTGCATCAGCTGCATAGAACATCCTGCTTGTAGTTCCAGAGATATAGAACATTGTCCTTTGAATTCAGTACAGTAGCATATTTAATTAAGGGACACTTTTCTTATGAGAACATGATTTTCTAGAAATAACTTATAGATTATACAGTCATGAGACCCTTGTTTAATTCTGAAGCAGTTTGTCATACAAATTGGGCATCCGAGTGCAAAGTGGTTAGTTAACTGGTCTCTCATGGTGAGGATCGGAGGTTCGAATCTGGCTGAAGGTGCCCCAGTCACCTAGCTGTAGAAATGGGTGCCCCGACTTCTTCTTCTGGAGTTGGGGGAAGGAAAGGTGATCATGAGTTACGCTGACCATGTCATCATCTGGTGTGCTGTCAGGTCAAAGAAAATATTGTCACTAACACCATATCATGTGTCTCTGTGCCATGACATTTACCTTTTGTTCTACAAATTTGATGTCTTTTACTATAATCAGATACTCTTTCTGTGTCTGTCTTCACACTTATAGTTTATTTCTGTTCCTAACAGGGCAAAACAGCTGGAAATAAGAGTTGTCTTCCTCACTGTATCGAATGCAGCAGCAGCGTGGAAGCAGCAATGGCTGTTTGGGTCATTGACAGTTTTAACGAGAGACGAATACCTTCCCTAACTAAAAAGCAGGAAAACTTAAAAACAAGCACGGTTAGTTCACTGTTGAAGTGTTTATTACAGTTTGAATTTATTTCTGGTCTTTGAGAATTGTAGAGGAGGCCTGTTCTTTGCTGTAAGCTGTTTTTTTTAATGGGATATGATGTTACTGGGTCAAAGCACACTAACACAGTGGTTCCCAAACGATTTCAGACTTGCTGTCCTCTTTTATCTCCCAAGTCATGACCCTAGCAACCCCAACTCACCTGTGCCCCACTCATCTGGCTCAGACTTGCTGTCCTCTTTTATCTCCCAAGTCATGACCCTAGCAACCCCAACTCACCTGTGCCCCACTCATCTGGCTCAGACTTGCTGTCCTCTTTTATCTCCCAAGTCATGACCCTAGCAACCCCAACTCACCTGTGCCCCACTCATCTGGCTCAGACTTGCTGTCCTCTTTTATCTCCCAAGTCATGACCCTAGCAACCCCAACTCACCTGTGCCCCACTCATTTGGCTCAAACTTGCTGCTCTCTTTTCCCCCACACCACAACACTGGATCTAGATCCCAAAGCCTGCAAGAGGTGTTACACACACTTTGACAGCCACTGCTCTAGAGGATGATGGCATAGTAGCTGATTTTACAACTGTCTGTCTTTCTTTTCTCAAGTTCAGGAGAAGTCGGGTACAAGTTTTTACAACTGTATTGATTGGAGTACCTCGGACCAAAGAGAAATCTGTACTTTCTGACGTTAGAATCTGTGGAGCTTTTCTCATGACCTATTCTAACAATATTCAGTTAGTCTAATTCATGACTGTCATATCAAATCTTTATGTTGGAAGGTCCAGTCTTGCAACGCTTGCATCTTCTACCTTCCAGTTTAAAGAATGTATATGAGGAGTGCCACAAAAGTAAGTTTACAAGTCATTTAACGTTCATACAAGTGATGGGCGTGGTTCTGGAATTTTCCACATTCGTCAATTGGCAGCACCATGACAGATGGTGGCACCATCTAGGTGGCATCCATCAGTTAAAGATGGAAGGTCAGCTGGAGCAGTGATCCATACAGAAGGTTTGAGCTATGATATAATTCCTGAACATGTAGCAATTGACAGCTGCACAAATTCATCACCAACTGGTGGAAGTCTATGGAGACAGTATGATGAGTCAACAGCATGCGACAAAATGATGAGCAGTATTTTGAACCAGGCAAGTAACAGCAAGTGACATAGCACATAGTGGCAGGCTCACGACAGTGGATATGGCAGTGATCGAAGTATGTATATTATTGTTCGATATTGAAAAATTAGATGAGTGACTGAATGAACTGATGCATGACTTGAGTCTGTCATGTGGAACAGGGTCCAGAATAATTGTGACACAAGGATGTCGTAAGGCATGTGTGTGCAGTGGATTCTGTGAGACCTGTCCAGAAGACCACGAGGCGAAGAAAATAGAACGTGCCTTGTTATTCCTGCAAGAATATGCCATTTACGGCCAAGACTTTCTGGAACACAGTGTCACCGGTGATGAGACACGAGTTCACTATAGCACCCCAGAACTGAAATGTGCAAACATGGAATGGAAGCATTCAGGCTCTCCATGAACCATGACATTCAAGATTGTTTGCCGTCTGTTGGCAAAAGTGATGGCTACCATGTTGTAGGATCATAAAAACGTGCTGTTGGTTGATTTTATGGACAGGGGAGAAACAATACAGCTGTGTACAGTACAACGCTGGAACATGTATGATCTGTTCATCGGACGTCACCATCTTGAACTTTTGACAAAAAGTGTGTTGCTCCTCCATGATAATGCTCGCCCACATGTGGCTGCTTCGATTCAGGAACTCTTGCATCATTTTACGTTGGAGAATTTGGACCACCCACTGTATAGTCCTGATCTGGTGCCAATTGATTTTTACCTCTTCTCAGTTCTCGAACATCCTTCCTTTCATCTTACATCTTTCCCTTGCCATTAAACATCACAGAGGGCTCGCATAGTAGTTTGACAAGTTTTCCTGTTTTTGGTTAGCTTTTTGAACCTTATCAAGGGATGTTATGCCTACAGATTTGGCCTCACTTAACAGCACTTAACTTTAACATACACAAATTGTTTTATGCATATAATGCTTTTAACACAGATATTGGTAGTGTCACATCTAATTTGTGGTATGACTTGTCAGTCTGCATTAAACACCATAACTCTTTCACTACGGAACAACGCTGACAGTGTTGATAGCTCATATACACTTAATGTGAATCAATGCTCATAGATCTTACACACTTAATGTGAATCAGTGCTCATAGATCTTACACACTTAATGTGAATCAATGCTCATAGATCTTACACACTTAATGTGAATCAATGTTCATAGATCTTACACACTTAATGTGAATCAATGCTCATAGATCTTACACACCTAATGTGAATCAATGCTTATAGATCTTACACACTTAATGTGAATCAATGCTTATAGATCTTACACACTTATGTGAATCAATGCTTATAGTTCTTACACACTTATGTGAATCAATGCTCATAGATCTTACACACTTATGTGAATCAGTGCTCATAGATCTTACTCATAGATCTTGTAAGACGGGCCTGCGTGCCCAATTCTTTACCCTTGAAAAATAAAGATTATTCATTCATTCATTCATTCATACACACCTATGTGAATCAGTGCTCAGAGTGATATAAACTGGAAAGCGACATACTTTTATCCCAACCTGTATTTTTAAATTATAGGATATGTGGTAATAATATTACAATGCCATAAAAATTGGAGGTTATGAAATACCAGAGATTATATATGCAGATGATACATTATTACTGTCCACAACACGAAAAGGAATGGAAAAACTAATTACGTCAGTCCGTAAGAACAGCGAAGAGCAAAACCTCTATCTTAATGCCAAGAAAACTAAATTGATGACAGCTGATAAAACAAACGAGGCAGTTGAAATATGTATCAATGAGGAAAAATTGGAAGAAGTGGAGAGTTTTGAATATCTTTGATCACTACTAACTAGTAAAGGAGATACAATGAGGGAAATTAAAAGGAGGACATCTATCGCTCTTCAGAAAGTAAAACAACTAAAGATTCTGTGGAGAGGAACAGACAGAACTACAAAAATAAGATTTTTAAGGCTGTGCATCTTTTCCATTGCAACATATGCCTGTGAGACCTGGACACTTAACAAAAACAGCTGAGAAACACATAAATGCCTTTGAATGTAAATGCTACAGAAGAGTTCTTCAAATATCATGGACACAAAAAAAAAACCAAATATATCCATACTACAAGAACTTAGTATTGAAGAAGGCTGGCTAGTAAAAAGGATTAAACAAAGAAAACTTAAATATTTTGGACACATTAAACGTCATGATAATCTAGAGAAGACTGTCTTGAAAGGGTTCATAATGAGATAAAGAAAGAGAGGAAAACCAAGGCAAAGATGGCTGCAAGGCATCGTTGATGATCTGCAAATGGATGCATCAGCAGCAGGCCATCTTGCTCACAACTGAGAGGCCTACAGGAGAGCTGTTAGGGAGGCAAAGTTCCACAAAGGATATGCGAATGAATGAATGAATGAGGGTATGTGTAACAAATAACAAAGTTAAGTGGCCTATGGTTGAACCATTTTTAAAAAAAAAATATTTAGGTACTACAGCTTCATCCTCAAATAGCACCATACCAAGTCGCCATTGTTGTCTCAACACCCCCATCATCTTCAGTATCAGTATCATCAGCATCATTGCCACCAGCAGAAATACGCCATTTCTGTGAGCAGCTGGAGAGAGATTTACAAAAGGCTGAAGTGTCCGTTTTTAATACATCACAGCATGGTGGCTCACTTGATGCACACTTGAAAAGGTAAACGGAGCTTGCAAATAAATATTGTTTTTAAAAATACTGTTGTTTTGCTTTGTCCTTCCTCTTGTAGCATGCAGGTGTTCAGGGGAGGTGCAAGTGCCATCTTTAGGCCATATGAGTGGCCTCAGTGATGCTCATGCTATAATTGATGAGTGTTTCTATAACTCCACCTGTCCATCTTTTCCTCTTGATCTCTGTCCTGTAGTTAACTTTACTTGAAAGCCCTTGTGGCTGACTGTATATGTGCCATTCTCATTAAATGGCCAAGCCACTTAAATCTTTGTTTCTGTATGTATTATAGGCATGGATTAGTTTCTATCAGTTGTCTTTTCCTCTTGATCTCTGTCCTGTAGTTAACTTCACTTGAAAGCCCTTGTGGCTGACTTTATATGTGCCGTTCTCATTAAATGGCCAAGCCACTTAAATCTTTGTTTCTGTATGTATTATAGGCATGGATTAGTTTCTATCAGTTGTCTTATGTTATCCTTTCTTATCTTGTCCTTCCTAGTGATGATTGTTGCTTTTTCTTAGGCATCTTATTTTGCATGTAGATATTTTATTTTGCTGTTTAATGGTTAGTGCCCATGTTTGGCATTAGTAGAACAACTTTGATATAAATATGCTATTAACTAGTTGTCTCTTAGTTTCGAGTGGTATGTTAGGTTGAGAAAGTTGTAGGGATAGCTGGTATGTAATGGCATTAGCTCTTTGTGTTCTAACTTCATTTTCTTTATCAAGCTTCCCATCTTCTGTAAACATACAACCAAGATACTTGAATTCTTTAACTTGTTGGATTTTGTTGTCTGTGATATAGATGTTCAATGAGCTTAGACTCCTGATGACTGTCTTGGTATCTGTTTTGGGAATGTTGATTTTCATATCATAATGTTTACAGCTGTGATGAAGATTGTTCATATTATCTTGTAAGCTTTTTGGGTCATTGTTTGTAATGCGCTGGTCATCTGCAAACATTAATTTGTTCAGTTCTGATAAGTTTGGGTTTATCTCTTTCATTGTTTTAAATAACAGAAGAAAAATTTCTACTGTGTAAAGTGAAGCATTCAATTCTTGACATGCAGTGGGAAAATTGTGATCTGTCAAGATGAAAGGAAAGGATAAGTGGTTGTGGAGAAAGATGAAAGAAAAGGATAAGTGGTTGTGGAGAAAGATGAAAGAAAAGGATAAGTGGTTGTGGAGAAAGATGAAAGAAAAGGGTGAGTGGTTTTGGAGAAAGATGAAAGAAAAGGGTCAGTGGTTTTGGAGAAAGATGAAAGGAAAGGATAAGTGGTTGTGGAGAAAGATGAAAGAAAAGAATAAGTGATTGTGGAGAAAGATGAAAGAAAAGGATAAGTGATTGTGGAGAAAGATGAAAGAAAAGGATAAGTGATTGTGGAGAAAGATGAAAGAATAGGGTGAGTGGTTTTGGAGAAAGATGAAAGAAAAGGGTGTGTGGTTTTGGAGAAAGATGAAAGGAAAGGGTAAGTGGTTTAGGAGAAAGATGCACCATGTAGTTTACATCACCAGGAAAAAGTAATCAAGCTTTTAAGTAAAAGAACACTCATTGCAAAAAAAAAAAAAAAAAAAGATAAAAATGCCTCGAAGAGCTGACCTAGCGACACAGGGTAAGAAGGCAGCAGGTCTAGTTTTTAATTATTTCCAAGGGTGGCACGAGTTTTACAAGCATGATCTATCCAGCCACTGTTAGCATCATGATGATGATGATGAATGCTCATGACTATTTCAGACTTTTATTAAACAGTTTCAAATATGTGGCTATAACTGTTTTCAAAACTTTTTAATCTCCCAGAAATGACCAGTTAGGCATCCCGTACACAGTCATTGTCAGCGAGTCAACTCTCGCAGATGGTGTAATCAGCACAAGAAGCAGGGATACCTGTATACAGGTAAGCTACATCTTCACTCACTTGCCTGAAGCTTAAACCTGCATGGTTGCTGTTTTGGATGGGCAGCATCTGTAGCAGTTTGTCCAAGGACTTTTTTTTGGTTCATTTGGCCCTTGTTATTAAGATCAAAAATGGCTGTGCTAGAGTGATGTTGCAGTTGTCAGAGCCAGTGAACTGTAGCTGGTCAGGACCCTTGTTTCATCCACGTATAACACTAAACATAGCCAGCGTTTAAAAAACTGTCTTCTTCCTAAACCCAGGATTGATCTGTACAAGAAAAGCCTTGCATACTCTACAGCTCTGGAACACCCTCCCCTACCATTTAAAATCCATTGGTAATACTTCATCCTTTAACTCAAACCTGTTTCATTTTTCATTATTTACTTGCTTGTAATTATATGCCTCCATAGAATAACCAGCAATCTCTCAACACATGACTCACCAGCCATCAAGTACTAAAACAACATAGTTAGAAAAGTAACTTGTTAGATATTGTTAGAAATTATTTTAATATTTGTTAAAAAACATATGTTAGGAGATCTGTATTTACAGTGTATTTTTGTTTGTGTATATGTCTGTGTGTGTATGTGTGCGTGAGAGCTATTTTATTAGGTTAATTACTTCTTCTCTTTTACTTTGAATGTAATAGTTAAATCTTACACTCTTTTGATATGTTTTTTTTTTCCTAATTTAATTTGTATATTTGTATTAAATCGAGTGTGTGGGAAGAATGAGTGATGAAGGGCAGAATGTAAGACGGCCTGCGTGCCCAATTCTTTACCCTTTAAAAATAAAGATCATTCATTCATTCATTCTTTGTTGGTGATTTCAGTAACAGGCTGGGTGACAGAGCGCTGATCACTATGGTCTGCTAAGAAGCATGGTGGTTTTTTTTTTTCCCCCTGTTTTTGTTTTCTTTTGTAGCTTTACTATGAATATACAAGGTAGCCCCCATAACCCACTCACCATTAGACATGGTGGTTCTGGGTCAGCACCTGCACTGCATCTGTTGTAAGGTCAAGGGAGTTAGAACAATATCCCATGTTATTCTCCCTTTGTTGTCAGTATTGTATACTATTCTCTCTTTCCCCCCCCCTCTCTCTCTCACACACACTCTCTCTCTCTCTCACACTCACTCTCTCTCACACACACACACACTCTCTCTCTCTCTCACACTCACTCTCTCTCACACACACACACACTCTCTCTCACACTCACTCTCTCTCACACACACACACACTCTCTCTCTCTCACACTCACTCTCTCTCACACACACACACTCTCTCTCTCTCACACACAGTCTCTCTCTGTCTCATTTTCTCTCACACACACACACACTCTCTCTCATTCTCATTCTCGTCCCAGAACTATAAGAATGATCTTGTGGAAAACAAGTCTGTGGTCCCTGTACTGTAGGAATGACTGATGTAATGGAAAATGTGCCAGCTCCCTGTTCTGTAAGAGAGATGTAACAGAAAACATATTTAAGGTCTTTGTTTTTGTAGCACAGATACAAAGTTGACAGTTTTGGTAATGATCTCATCATCCTGTTATACGAAAATCAAACTTTTCCATAAATATTAACTTTTGTGATCTTTTCAGACCACGTCGCACATCTCCACTGTTGTAGAAGAGCTGAAACGCAATCTCAGGGCACAGCTAGAGGAGCATGGGTAACTCCTGAACGCAGGAAACAGATCTGGAGTTTCAAAAACATAAAATTGAACCATTTTTGTGCAGAGCCAAATGAGGTTCCAGTAGATGCATCTGTACCTACAGACATATCCCCCAAGAGAGGCTTCTGGGGCTGTTCAACTACTTTTGCCACGCTGATTTTTTAATTTTTTTATTTTGACATGCCAGATTCTTGCATAATAGTTTGGCTGCTTGAAGTAGTTTGTCCAAGCATCTCATTTTGCCTAAGGTTTGGAAAAGCACAGATCACCGCAGTAAACGGATTGGTTTCTTCTTGTCTAGTCAGTTTTGTAACGATAGTACATTTGTACGCAGAATAAGCATGTACTAATGTGAATCAGACATATTTCAAAGTTTTGATAACTCACGCATTTTTTTTTTTCCTTAAGAATACTTTGTGGCAACCTGGTTAGCTGGGTGGTTAGGCACTTGGTTTACTAATCCGGTGGTACTGGGTTCAGTCCCAGCAGTGGGATTTTTTTCTGGTACACACCAAAAAGACCCCAGTGTTCACCCAGCCTCTAAAAATGGGTACCATAGAGATCTGGGAAGGTGAAGTGGCCAGGCGTGATACTGACTACATCACAGTTTCATGTGCTGAAGGTCATGGAAAATACGGGCCTAACACCGTACTCCCCAATATGCCTTAATGGCGTGATACTTTGTGGCTGACTGGTTAGTATGGCTGTCCTCTTGTGGCTGACTGGTTAGTATCGGTGTCCTTTTGTGGCTGAATGGTTATTATGGCTGTCCTCTTGTGGCTGACTGATTAGTATGGCTGTGCTCTTGTAGCTAGAGGACCTTGCGTCCTGCTTGAGCCAAGGGTTTGGTTTTCAGTATTTTTCTAGAAATTTTCTATTATGTTTAATATGATATTTGTTCTTGTTTGTATGTGATTTGTCAACAGCTTTTCCCAAGGTTTAATCCTACCTGCTTTACTTTCATACTCATTTATTCTTATTTGTATGTGATTTTGTCCAAATTTTTTGGACACTAATCCTTTTTTTTTTACTTTTTACTCTCATACTCTGTTGTTCTTGTTTGTATGTGATTTGTCTACAATTTTTTTAGGCTAGTCCCACCTTCTTGTATTCTTTCATTCTTGATTGTATGTGATTTATTAATTTTTGGTTTTGGTTTATGAGGTTAGAACTCAGGAATATATGGTCAGTAAATCATGTCTCCTTCAGGAGTATTATTATGTTATGTTTATACATGAAGTAGAACAAAATAAAAATCACGTATGTTGAAAGTTACACACTGCAGGGGGTTTCTCCCCCTCACAAAAGTATCATGAGCGAGGAACTTGGCTTTCGGTGACAGTGTCATACCTTGTACCAGAATTCGCAGACTCCGATAATCCTTTCGTAAGAATTTCATTTTCAAAAGCTCCAATGAAATTTCCTGATTTAGTGATTTAGTACATGTCAGAATCCTGCCCATGTGGATATTTCTACATGTTGTCTCAGTTAATCAATTCTATGTGGAAAAAAAGCGATCCATTCAAGCATAATATATTTTGTGGCAAGTTATCTTCTCTATTGTTTGTGTGTGTAATGGCACCATTTTATGGGGTGGGGGGATATTTGACACGGCATTTCATACTCTACAGAAAGTCAGCAAAGTGAACTCTTCCACAAGCATAGGTCAGTGTTTGTGTAACTTGAGGCAGTGTTTTGTTATATACCAATTGTAGGTATTTTATAGTCCGAATGATTTTAAAGAACCAGTTTGTTCTTTAAAATCATTCAGATTTTTTTTTTTAGAAATTTTTTAAAACAAATTCAGAGCTCCGGAAATGTATTTATTGTGGCTTGTTTGTAGATTTAAAAACTTTTTTTTTTGGTGATTACATTAATAACTGTGAACCTCACACACAGAGATGTTGTGAAAGATAGAAAACAAGTTAAAACTGTAAGGGAGAAAGGCATTCAAAGTTCTTTCGACATATCATGACAAGAAGTCAACTGAAGGACCAGGCACCAAAAAAACTCAGTGTGAAAATGACAAGGAGACCAAGACAGAAATACCTGGATGTGTCTGTGATGTAGCATAGGTGACAAAAAGAAAAGGTATCTGAAGTGAGTGTAAATGTCAAGGACAGAGTAGAAGAGGGAAACATAGTTGTCACCAACATCATCCTGAACCACTTGGCATTTAATGAATACTCGATTGAGCACACAGTGGAAGCTGGAAATCAAATTCCTGTACAAATGGGGGCAGGATGTGATGAAAAAAGGAATTTGATAAAAGAAATACAGATTAGTTGATGAGTATAATCTCCCTCGGTAACTCCCAATTTCAACAAAATTTATGGCAGTTGAGTGGCATGGGCAGGTCCTGTTGGTGCCTGCAGAGTTTCAGGGAGGGGGGGGGGGTACTGAGGACTCATCCCTCACACAGAGATTGATGATTCTAGTCTGGTTTCTGGTTGGAGAAGTCCAAAGTATCCAACTGTAGAACGGAGTATTAAGCTGCTTCTAGAACGGGAGGAAAAGGCAGCCAGGCGTGGTTGCTGGCCACAGCACCCTCTAGTCTGCTATCAGGTCAAGGATAATATGGACACTAACACTGTATCTTTGGGGATATATGTATCTTTTTTTTTTTTTTTGAACAAAAAAGTCTTTCATTCCTGTATTAATTTCCATGCTCGGCCAGAATAAATTTTGATAGAAGCTGGAAGGGAGTTACTCTGTGACTGATTTGGGTTAGAAATGTGCTATTTTTCATGTTGTTTAGACTGCATAAATATTGCCCTGAACACTGATTCATGTGAGGTATGTGATCTTAGCCAACCCTCCCAGTGTTATTTTGGACTGAATGAGGTAATGAGTGTTAGTGTAATTTACAGTCTCGGTGTATAAGATCAGACACATTATTTTAGGGACAGACGATGTTAATGGATAAAGCGGATATAAGGGTTAAACAGTTCCTACTCATTTTGTATGTCAGTTTTCTAAATAGATTAATGGTCATGTTGACATTAAGTGCACTGTCAATCAATAAAAGTGCTGTGTGCTTAGAAGGTGTATTTATTATACTAATCTGCTGCACATAGGAATGATTAGGATGAAAATTCTGTACTTTGTTCTAAAATTCTTGTATACTTTAGTAGGGGACCGGCTAGCGTAGCGGTTAAAGCACTCGTCTAGCAATTGAATGTTCGAGGGTTTGAATCTCCAGCTGAGTGGGATTTTTTTTTTCTTTCTGACCAATACGGCCCTTAGGTCAACTCAGCCTCGTAAAATGGGAACCAGAGAAAATCTGGTAAGGAAAGGCATTGATGAAAGGAACTGGCCACCCTACCTCATACGCTGATGGCCCAGCATACGCTTCATCCCCTATGGCATTTGCTGTGGGACTATGCTTAGTGTTTAGTGTGGAGTTTGGGCACAAGCTGAAATGTTAGAAATTTTCACCCGTGAACAATACCCACATCTGAGGATCTCTTATTCACATATATTATCTAAACAGTTTCTTATCATACCCACACGCAGGCACATAAATGTTGACATATATATTCGTACATATAGATGTGCTGAATAATTTGAAGAGGAAAGCAGGGCCAAACTGGAAAACAAGAAGTAAGCATAAAGGCACTTGAAATCATAACAATATGGCTTTCTTTTACCGTGTCCATCAGTCAAAAAATTCAGATTATACTGACCTCTCTGATTTTGTGAATATGAAGAGGGAGGAAACTTCTCTTCTTTTACGCTAAACATTTCCTTGAAACAATAAAGTGCAAATAACGAAAATACGTGCAAAAAAAAAAAAAAACTGATACGTACACATACCCGCCAATGTAACGCTTAAAAGTAGTTAGAGAAAAGTTATGTTTCCCTGTGTGAAAATGGATTTGTCAGAATTAGTGATTTTATATTTTTCATGTCATTTTTTACTTCATGTAGCTAATACGGCATAGTTTTGCTACTTCTTCAAATATATATATAATATACTGTTCAAAAAAAGAAATGCAACACTACTGCAGTCGTGATGGACACCAAATTTCAAATTTGTATCAAAATTTTATTTTACGGAATTAATGTTTCAATCTTAGCATGAAGAAACTTCTAAGACTTTAACAATGAAATGATGTTCATTAAATTTGGTTTGGTCTTTTATTCTTTGCGACTGAAACCTCCATTTGAGTAAGGTGTATGGCCCTCTGGCCTGTATCAGTGAACGACATCTCCTTGACATGGATCCGATTAGCCGTTGGATCCGTTGTTGTGGGATGGCTGCCCACTCTTCCTGCAGTGCAAGAGACAACTGTCAGAGATGGTTGGCGCCATGTCTTGCTGACGGATTTGTCTGTTGAGTTCATCCCATAAGTTTTATTGGGTTCATGTCTGATGACATGGATGGCCACGGAATGGTCTGGACGTTGTTGTCAGTGAGGAACTTGGTGGTGAGTTGTGCCACATGAGGTCGAGCTTTATCCTACTTAAAAATCAACCTTGATGCAGTCAGAAGTGGAAGGACACGAGGATGAAGAATTTCAGTTGGGCATTTAGGTGTCCATCAGTTTGCACCAGGTCACTTCTTCCCGTGAAGTAGTTCCCCCACCCCCCAACACATCAGTACACCTCCACCAAGTGGAGGAGCCTCATCTACGCAGTTCTGGCTCATGGACTCTTTTCCGTCTATAGTGTCTCTATAACAGAAAGAATGTTTCATCACTAAAGCAAAGCCTTCTCCAATTATTCACAACGGTCCATTGACGATGCTGGTTTGCCCAGTGCAGTCGGTTCTGGCGATGCCGGTCTGTAAGAACAGGACCTCTGTAGGGTCATCTAGCCCAAAGATCAGTATTGTGCAGCCGGTTCCTGACCGTTTGATCTTCAGACGAGCTGCTATCATTGACTTGACTGTTGAGGACGCAGATGCAAATCCATTCCTGAGGTGACGCAGCCGTATGAAACGGTCTTCGGCAGGAGTTGTGACTATGGGTCTTCCACTGCGCGGCCGGTCTGCAACTGAGCCAGTTTCTTGAAATCATTTCCAAAGGCAACTAGTGGTACTTCTAATCACATTAAATTGTCTGGCCACTACATTTTGTGACTGTCCAGTCTGTAAATGTCCAATGATGATGAGTCGTTCTTGTGTATTAAGATGAGCCATACTTGCGCATTGAATTTTCAAAAGAGTTGATTCGGGGAACCTCAATCTTTTATAGGCATTCAATAACATGGTCAGTGAGTTTAGTGTTTCACAGGATTCTCCTGAACCTGTCATGGGTTATTGTTAAAAATGCTGTTTTGACTAGTGTCGCTTTTCTGTGCTCATGAATCATCTACTGACTACAGTTCAGGTCAGCACGTGATGTTGATGTCCATGTGAACGTTTCGGGCAATTTGCCCTTGTCTGATCAGCAAACTTGAGTTTAAATCGCAATTTCTATTTATTGTTTCTTTTTTTGAACAGTATATGTACAGTCGAACCCACTTAATATCACATTGCTTTATGTCACCACCTGGATATTGTCACGTACATTTGTATCCCCGGCCAACTCCCATAAGTAATCAATGGGCTTTACTCCCGTTAGTATCACCCCTCTTATTGCCAAAAATCGGTTAATGTCACTGTATTTTTGCACCCGGAGGAGCTAAAGACCCCGCTTTATATCACAGACTGGGCGAGTCCAAGCTACAAACATCTCACAAAGCGTTATCAGCTTCGCGACTCATCAAAGAAGGGGACCGGCCGTTTGATCACCGAGTACCTGCTGCATTAACCTTTTGAATATGTGAGCATCAAAACTCAAGTGGTGTGAATGAAAGGCTTACCACGGCCACCCTTTCGTGATTAAAATCTGGCTTCTTTCGGTCACTGGCTCTTTTATCGAGATGTGGGCAGTGTTAAGTTGGCAACGTGAGTTCATAATTGGTCAGTCTCGAATCGTATAGCCAGGAAGTTCTCTCTGGTTTTCGTTGTGAAAGATAATGGCTACTAAACCCAAACGTGTTGATCTGGATTTGAGGACTAAAATGGAGATTCTGAAGCAAAAACTGTCTGAGGGCTGTGTCATTTCTTTCGACAACAAAATGAACAGAAAAGCTTTGTTGTTCGTTAACAACTGTCCGAAACATACTGACATCACCAATCAGATGGCTACAAAGCTTGTTTTCCTGCCACCTAACACAACCAGCGAGATGCAGCCTTGCAACAAAGGTATCATTTAGCCATCAGGCAACAGTACAGAAAGCAAATAGTGCGTCATGTGCTGTATTCTGTAGAACAAAAGCATGTCACCGAGATCGACATCAAGATAGCGATTAATTTTCTGCATGCGGCATGGAATAGCGTCAGTCAGACAACGATTGTGAACTGTTTTCATAAATCACAGTTTACTTTCTTGCCCGAGCCAGTGATCAGTACAAATGTCGGCGATATTTGTGACGTTCCCCTGGACTTTATCACAGACAATTTCTGATGGAAGTTTCACGTTTGATCAGTTAGTTTCAGCTGATGACGGCATGCTATCAACGGAAATGTATTCAGTCGAAGAGATCGTCGCTAGTTGCAGTAAAAGCAAGGTAGACAGCGACGCCGAGGATAGTGCTGATGACGTCAGTGAGTCCACGGACCAGACGCCCACCAAAACTGTTTCTTACGCTCAGTCTGTAAGCGCGTTCGAGACTGTGCGCTCGTTCATTTATAGTATGTCTGACGTGGCGCAGGACGTTTTTAGTGCTTTATCGTGTACCAGCTATCACTACACAACGCAAAATCACGCATTTTGTTAGTACTACTGCTGACAAGTTGCTGCTTAATTATAGTGTTTTCTATATTGTAAGACAGACTTACTATATTTTGTGATTAGTACATATTGTGTCCGATGGTTATAGTTTTGGCTGTTAGTTATGTGTTTAATGTAGCAAATGTGGGACGGAGTCACACATACACACACATCCCAGTTAAGTAATTTTTAAAGGACTCCTGTTTATGTCAACTCCGCTTATTGTCATCACATTTTCTTTTACGGTCCCGACGTGTGACCATTAAACGGGTTCAAGTGTATAATAAATATATATTTTAATAGCAGTACGGGATGCTAACCGTAAAACACCGTGCTAAATTGTGGTACAGAAAGGTGCTGCCATATATTGACTAATTGCACGGGTTTCTTATTACGTGGCCGTATCAAAGAGTCTCCTTACATACTATTTATACGCATCAGTGTTTTTCATGACAGCCCTTTGCAGTAATCTATCAGTGAGTCACTCGACAACTAATCCATGTTACATCCTAATCCCCCCCCCCCCCCCGCCGTTTTTTTCATGCAGGATCGTCTTAACATGTTTTCACAAGACTGGTGGCGGCTGGTTTGACCTGTCGGTTTAACAATCACAAGAAAGGATTATGTCGTGCATTTATCACCGCTGGCGAAAATAATGACAAAAAAAGAGTGTATCTGTTCGAGTATCGAATCTCTTGACTACCACGTTAATCGAATACGAGATTGCTGGTAGATCCAGCGTCAGAGATAAAGTGGAGAGAATTCGTCGCAGAAGGACACCAGGGGCGTACTGGGCCGTGATTGCTTAGTCATTGCGGATGGATGGACGGACGGACTGTAACTTTACACCCTTCATTGCTCAACAGTAAACTGCCACACTCTTTAACTATCAGTTTGGTACAAGATACACGTAGCAAGAATGTATTTTTTTAAATGTAATTAACAAAATGTCGTAATCATTCTCATAATCACATATTCAGCAACTGGAGTTTCTCGCACACTTCTTATCTGCGTACTCTCAGCATCGTGAACTGGCCACTGAACATACAATAACATACTCAAAGACCCATCACTGTATATATTCTGCAGCGTTTCAGAGAAACTATATTAAATACCCGATGCTACCAAGGCGTTCCATAAATAAATGCACCAACCCAGTATCAATTCCTGTATCACAGTGATATCTTAATGTATGCAGTATCTAGCCACATCTACCTGCCCTGGCTGAGGTCGCCAACTAAGCGTGCTGAGTGAAAAAATGTTACGTATTATAAGCTAATCGGATGTGGTTAGATACCGCAGTAATTAAGATATCACTACGATACTGGGTTAGTGCTCAGTTATTTTCCGAACGCACTATAGAAACTCGACAAAGATTTCGTGTGATCAGATATACTAACAGCATCAGAATCTTGGGTTGAAGCTTGGTAGCTTTACTGTTGAATGAGGCCATAGATGTGCGAGCTGAGATGACTTCACATGTGTTACCGCAAAGATTAACAAGAGCTGGTGTTCTTTTGCAGCCGATGCTGTTAAGATGTTGAGGCACAACATCGTACCGGCTTAGGAGCGCCTTATATGGCAGCTATTTTTTCAGTCCCGGATTGCAGCAAAAAAGGTGGGCGTGTGCAGTACTTCTTTAGCAGACTCCACTACCATGGGGACTATGGCGATCCCTGCCCCGTTAGCTGGGCTAGGCCTGTTACTGGGTACTAACGGGGAGGTGGGACAGGGTTTCGGTCGGTTATGGTTCTCTAGCCCTGACGTTAGGATACCAGCTATAGGTCGCTGATTGCCTAAGTTGACAGCGTCTTCTCCTCCCATGTGTGTACGTATATATATATATATACGATATACGGATGTGATAGCGGACCTTCCAGGAAGAAGAGAATACCCGACTGCCATCAAGAACACAGGAATGCGACCGGACATTGTAGTATACTCCACAGAAAAACAGGAATTAATAATGATCGAGCTTACGGTCCCGTACGAAACTAGAATAGAGGAACAGCATTTATTCAAATTTGAGAATTACAATTATCTGGTCAAGCAACTGAGGGGGGGGGGGCAGGAATCAGGGCAAAAGTGATAGTTGTAGAAGTGGGAGCGAGAGGATTCATAGCAACATCGGCATATGACCTATGTAACCAACTGGGCATAAAGGGACAAGCAAGAGCAAGGGCATTGAGAAGCCTTTCAGAAACAGCAGTAAAGGCCTCATGCTGGCTGTGGAGTATGCGAAACAAGCATTGGGAACATAAGTAATTTTATTTGTCACAACCAATACCAGTCCTCCGTAGCTAAATCGCTAAAGACGCACTTCAAAAGTGCAGTGGCAACTGGAAGATACGGGTTCAATCCCGGGACCGGAAAAAAAAAACGACTCACAAGACCTCTGGGAGTCATGACCCAGAGGGGCCCACCCCCCTTAGAATGTCAGGAGTTTAATAGGGCCGAAACACTTGTCTGAGGGGGAGGGGGGTACTTCCTCTGATGATCTGGAGGAGTTGTGTTGTTGTTCCGCTCTCTATAGTAGAGAGTGTCCTGCATATATATATATATATATATATATATATATATATATCGTATTTTTTTTATTACACACCCGGTCTGAAATAGTTGCCTGCCTCAGTTAAACGCCGAGAATGGGAGTTAATGTAGTCATGTCTGGAATAACGTATGCAACAAATAAGCTCGGGGTCAGTACATCGTCTCTGTCATTATTTGGAAAAAAAAAAAACGCACAGTATAGGCAAATACCGATACTGCAGAACCGTTATCGGCATTTTGTTAATAAACGCCTGCCTCTAATAAATGCCAAATCACGACGACAATTTTGTGAATAAACGCGAGGGGGTTCTGTGTTTTGTTATATATGTATATAAAACAAGATACAGTACACGTAACATGATAAACATATTAAATGTACAGTACACGTAACATGATAAACATATTAAATGTACAGTACACGTAACATGTTAAACATATTAAATGTACAGTACACGTAACATGATAAACATATTAAATGTACAGTACACGTAACATGTTAAACATATTAAATGTACAATACACGTAACATGATAAACATATTAAATGTACAATACACGTAACATGATAAACATATTAAATGTACAATACACGTAACATGATAAACATATTAAATGTTATACTCTAGGGTGGCAACCAAATTTACATACCCCAGTCTTAACAGGCTTAAGTTGTGGGGAGGGTTGGGGGGGGGAGAGAACCCCTGTGGAAGTGCAGATTACTGTTTTTATTAATTTCATCACGGGATGAACGACTTCAAGGGAAACGGAGGGAGGTTGATGGTGATTAATCCGCCCTTGGTCAAGACTTCAGAACGAGGTGCCCAGGAAACCGGTCTCAGCAGACAGACCACGGGGGAAACCACTTGCAGCCCCCGTTCTGCGTGGTGCGCCGACAGAGTTGGTATCTCTCCTATAATGAGCCGGGGTTGTTATAACAAGGTAATTATGTCTTCAACACCAAGCCCATTCCAACATCTGCTTGTGTGAATAGTATCTGACAGGTAAGTCTCACGGAGAATACTAATATGGTGACTCTTTGCATTTAACTTCTTGCATAAAACTTAAATCTATGAGCGATTTATGTTGTTCAGTGTATTCCAGCCATTTATCTAACATGACACCACTATTGTTTTGAGGTCGATGTTTCCATATTCTGCCCGTTGACATGTATTTAATGCCAGCGTAATTATATCCCACTTGTCAAGATTAATATATGGGGGGTTGTCCAAAAGATAATCTTAATTAACCAGATAAAAAATGACCGTTCCCCTGGAAGCATGCACGAGGGAAGAACAGCGTTTCTTGGGTGTCTGAAGTTTCGAAGCTGAAGAAGATGACTTGTGTATGAAAGTTTGGGACACTCGTAAATATACTATGCCCCCCCCCCCCACAAGTGAACACCTCCATCAAAGACTAAGTACTGACACGGTCTTACATCGGGAAAACCCTCCGGGAATCACCGGATCAGAAACTAAAACTAAATCTTCAGCAAAACGCTGTCACATGAACCTTGCGATATTTTATGAATTTAACGTCAAATTTTTTGGGTTTTTTTTCTGTTAGAAATTCAACGTGAAACGAAACTTTCAGACTACATTTTTGTTAAATATCCAAACCTGCTTTGGGAAAAATATATAAAATATAAGCAGGCACCGAACTGTCAAGATCAAAGTATTCCCTCAGCGAACAGGTGGGACTGGTTTATATCCTGTAACTGACAGAAAGCGTGACTAACACCTGAAGAAGAGCTACTACAATCCATATTACTATTATTATCATTATTATTAGCTGACGGGCTAGCGTAGTGGTTAGAGCACTCATCTGAGCACCGAATGACCTTCTTTCTCCCGTAGCATTTGCATGCCGTTGCGGTGTGAAATGTTAGTGCTTACACATTTCTAGACCACTACAGCATTTGAGGAAGGGATGTCCGCAACTGTCCTCGCTGCTTTTATTTTCCTAGGACCTGTCCTCGCTGCCTTTATTTTCCTAGGACCTGTCCCTGCTGCCTTTATTTTCCCAGGGAAACCCCAGGTGGGGATGCCAGCACCTGTCCCTGCTGCCTTTATTTTCCTAGGGATGCCAGCACCTGTCCTCGCTGTCTTTATTTTCCTAGGGATGCCAGCACCTGTCCTCGCTGTCTTTATTTTCCTAGGGATGCCAGCATCTGTCCTCGCTGTCTTTATTTTCCTAGGGGTGCCAGCACCTGTCCTTGCTGTCTTTATTTTCCTAGGGATGCCAGCACCTGTCCTTGCTGCCTTTATTTTCTTAGGGAAACCCCAGGTAGGGATGCCAGCACATGTCCTCGCTGCCTTTATTTTCCTAGGGATGCCAGGACCTGTCCTTGCTGCCTTTATTTTCCTAGGACCTGTCCTCGCTGCCTTTATTTTCCTAGGACCTGTCCTCGCTGCCTTTATTTTCCCAGGGAAACCCCAGGTACGGATGCCTGCACCAGTCCTCGCTGCCTTTATTTTCCCAGGGAAACTCCATGTACCCATTTTTTTTTATTCTGGGTTAACCCCGGCACCGTTCGGTCCGGAAAAAAAAATTCCGACCGAGCACGAAATCGAATGAAGGACCTTGTAAAGCTTTTGGGGCAAGTTTACGTGTTCAATATTAGGAGGAATATTTTCTCATGCTGGTTTTACAGCATTTCCCTTGGCAATGTACTAAGTACTGGAGGGCAATCTAACTCACCCAATGGACCGCCAACCTAGGTTTTCCTCTCCTTGTCAGTGTACTAAGTACTAGAGGGCAATCTAACTCACTCAGTGGACGGGCAATCTAATTCACTCAATGGACCGCCAACCTAGGTTCTCCCCTCCTTGGCAATCGTTGCTAATTATGCATACATTCTAAGCATTTAATCAATACACAACACATTGACATGCAGTACAAATCACCAAGTCTGGAATTACAGGACACGGCATTTTTAATACGCCACAACAAACACATACAACTGACAGTGACATCATCATGACATCAAGACAGGTGTCATCATAATGGACGAACAACTGGATGAACAATATTAATGCAGTGCAGTGTAATTAAGCACGGTGTCATATGATACTGACTTCTCATGTTGCATATTGAAAACTTGATAGACCTGAGGTCCTGGGCTATCTTGGGCCTCAACGTAGCCTACACCACTAATCTAATGTGCAATAGCACTTATCCCCCCCCCCCCTTCCAGCTATCGCTGTCATTACATTCCTCCATGTACTGTAGTGATGCAGCACACGATCAATCTACATGAAAAGCATAATAAATGAATCATACATGTTGCCTATCCAATATAACCGATAAATCACGCTGAAATCATACAGAGAATATCCATATCGATACGTAAATACAGGGAACCTACAACACAGCTAAATTCACAAATACTTAATCTACACCACATGAGGTGAGATTTGGCAAAATATACTGAACACGTACAATAATATAAGCACAACAAAGACACTACATCGTCGGCCATGTCCCCGATCTAATCTTATGCAAGCCAATGTTTCAAAATATATGTCCCCTTTCACCCCACCCCCAAACCAACTACCAAATTACGTGGACGATGACACTTCGATCAAGGTCGTACACCCCTCGACCCAAGAGTGTATCGTCCACAACCTATTGATCGGCAGGCGAGTGTACTACCCACTAGAGCACTGCGACAAGCCCCCTACGCAGACACTAATAATACAAGACCTTCGAAAAGCCCTCTAACTAAACACTAATAATACAAGAACCGCGACAAGCCTCTAAGTAGACACTAATACTAAAAGAACTGCCTCAAGCCCTCTACGTAGACACTAATAATATAAGAACCGCGACAAGCCTCTAAGTAGACACTAATACTAAAAGAACTGCCTCAAGCCCTCTACGTAGACACTAATAATATAAGAACCTGTCCCTGCTGCCTTTATTTTCCTAGGGATGCCAGCACCTGTCCTCGCTGTCTTTATTTTCCTAGGGATGCCAGCACCTGTCCTCGCTGTCTTTATTTTCCTAGGGATGCCAGCACCTGTCCTCGCTGTCTTTATTTTCCTAGGGGTGCCAGCACCTGTCCTTGCTGTCTTTATTTTCCTAGGGATGCCAGCACCTGTCCTTGCTGCCTTTATTTTCCCAGGGAAACCCCAGGTGGGGATGCCAGCACCTGTCCCTGCTGCCTTTATTTTCCTAGGGATGCCAGCACCTGTCCTCGCTGTCTTTATTTTCCTAGGGGTGCCAGCACCTGTCCTTGCTGCCTTTATTTTCCTAGGACCTGTCCTCGCTGCCTTTATTTTCCTAGGACCTGTCCTCGCTGCCTTTATTTTCCCAGGGAAACCCCAGGTACGGATGCCTGCACCAGTCCTCGCTGCCTTTATTTTCCCAGGGAAACTCCATGTACCCATTTTTTTTTATTCTGGGTTAACCCCGGCACCGTTCGGTCCGGAAAAAAAAAATTCCGACCGAGCACGAAATCGAATGAAGGACCTTGTAAAGCTTTTGGGGCAAGTTTACGTGTTCAATATTAGGAGGAATATTTTCTCATGCTGGTTTTACAGCATTTCCATTGGCAATGTACTAAGTACTGGAGAGCAATCTAACTCACCCAATGGACCGCCAACCTAGGTTTTCCTCTCCTTGGCAATGTACTAGAGGGCAATCTAACTCACCCAATGGACCGCCAACCTAGGTTTTCCTCTCCTTGGCAATGTACTAGAGGGCAATCTAACTCACCCAATGGACCGCCAACCTAGGTTTTCCTCTCCTTGGCAATGTACTACATTACTAGAGGGCAATCTAACTCACCCAATGGACCGCCAACCTAGGTTTTCCTCTCCTTGGCAATGTACTACATTACTAGAGGGCAATCTAACTCACTCAGTGGACGGGCAATCTAACTCACTCAGTGGACGGGCAATCTAACTCACTCAATGGACCGCCAACCTAGGTTCTCCCCTCCTTGGCAATCGTTGCTAATTATGCATACATTCTAAGCATTTAATCAATACACAACACATTGACATGCAGTACAAATCACCAAGTCTGGAATTACAGGACACGGCATTTTTAATACGCCACAACAAACACATACAACTGACAGTGACATCATCATGACATCAAGACAGGTGTCATCATAATGGACGAACAACTGGATGAACAATATTAATGCAATGCAGTGTAATTAAGCACGGTGTCATATGATACTGACTTCTCATGTTGCATATTGAAAACTTGATAGACCTGAGGTCCCAGGCTATCTTGGGCCTCAACGTAGCCTACACCACTAATCTAATGTGCAATAGCACTTATCCCCCCCTGCAGCTATCGCTATCATTACATTCCTCCGTGTACTGTAGTGATGCAGCACACGATCAATCTACATGAAAAGCATAATAAATGAATCATACATGTTGCCTATCCAATATAACCGATAAATCACGCTGAAATCATACAGAGAATATCCATATTGATACGTAAATACAGGGAACCTACAACACAGCTAAATTCACAAATACTTAATCTACACCACATGAGGTGAGATTTGGCAAAATATACTGAACACGTACAATAATATAAGCACAACAAAGACACTACATCGTCGGCCATGTCCCCGATCTATTCTTATGCAAGCCAATGTTTCAAAATATATGTCCCCTTTCACCCCCCCCCCCCAAAACCAACTACCAAATTACGTGGACGATGACACTTCGATCAAGGTCGTACACCCCTCGACCCAAGAGTGTATCGTCCACAACCTATTGATCGGCAGGCGAGTGTACTACCCACTAGAGCACTGCGACAAGCCCCCTACGCAGACACTAATAATACAAGACCTTCGAAAAGCCCTCTAACTAAACACTAATAATACAAGAACCGCGACAAGCCTCTAAGTAGACACTAATACTAAAAGAACTGCCTCAAGCCCTCTACGTAGACACTAATAATATAAGAACCGCGACAAGCCTCTAAGTAGACACTAATACTAAAAGAACTGCCTCAAGCCCTCTACGTAGACACTAATAATATAAGAACCGCGACAAGCCTCTAAGTAGACACTAATACTAAAAGAACTGCCTCAAGCCCTCTACGTAGACACTAATAATACAAGAACCGCGACAAGCCCTCTACGTAGACACTAATAATACAAGAGCTGCGACAAGCCCTCTACGTAGACACTAATAATACAAGAACCGCGACAAGCCCTCTACGTAGACACTAATAATACAAGAACCGCGACAAGCCCTCTACGTAGACACTAATAATACAAGAGCTGCGACAAGCCCTCTACGTAGACACTAATAATACAAGAGCTGCGACAAGCCCTCTACGTAGACACTAATAATACAAGAACCGCGACAAGCCCTCTACGTAGACACTAATAATACAAGAGCTGCGACAAGCCCTCTACGTAGACACTAATAATATAAGAACCGCGACAAGCCCTCTACGTAGACACTAATAATACAAGAACCGCGACAAGCCCTCTACGTAGACACTAATAATACAAGAACCGCAACAAGCCCTCTACGTAGACACTAATAATACAAGAACCCAGACAAGCCCTCTACGTAGACACTAATAATATAAGAACCGCGACAAGCCCTCTACGTAGACACTAATAATACAAGAACCCAGACAAAAATTCTACGCCGACACTAATAATAAAAGAACTGCAAGGAGATATCATTAATCTCGTTGTAAGACTGGGAAAGGACAGAGAGAGAGAGACAGACAGACAGACAGACAGAGAGAGAATAATGATGCCTAATAGTGGTTCATGTACCCTTTTCGGCGTGGACTCCCTTGGCATGAGTGCAACTGTGGACTTATCATTCTCGGACCCTCATAACCCTTTGTATCCTGACAGTACTCACAAGTACCACTTTGTTTAAATTGTAATATTTCATAAATGCAAACTTCATTCTTGATGATACTCAAAGGAACATGTATAACAGCCTTCTGTCAAACAACCAGTAAAGGGCCAGCACTCTGAAATTTTGCTCTTCATTGTGAGGAGTGTACTTTTTTTTCTGTCCTGTCAAACAACGCTGGCCAATTTTCCAGAAAACTTAAGGGGTTTTTTTTTTCCTCTTTGTTCTTGTAAATTCCATCCTTAAAAAAACAAAACATGAAAATGTTTATAAAAATTAATTTCCTTCTGTCTATGTTCATTGCTCGCCAAAAAGTATCTTATGACATACAAAAAAAAATAATGAAAAAGTTACAGGGAAATTCAGGATACAAAATGTAATACTTCCTGAGATTCCAGATTAAGAACTGCTAATCTGTAAATAAAGCAATGAGGTCAGAGAAGAGATAAATGCAAAGCGAGGGTGCTATAATGTGAGATAAACGTGACAAAGTTCGGCGTTTGAATTCTCGTGCATAAGAGCAGGAGACAAGCCTCCGAGCGTATTAATCACGTTATTGAACTTTGACCCGGGTATTCAAACTCGTTAAAGTGTTTTCACCAAGCCCACTGTCCAGGATATTCCGGGTACAGAATACGCAAAACACAGGTCTAGGTGAACTGTTACTTAACACTTAGTGTTCCACGAATAACATTGACGTATCAGCGTTACAGTAACTCTCCCTTATCTGAAACACCAAAAAAAAAAAAAAATTATGCAAGGTCCCGGGGTCAAAAGTCAGAGAACTCGGCTTTGAATGACGGAGTAGCAACCACACCAGAAACAAAAAAACAAAAAAAACATATGGCATATGTGATTGCAAGTTAGATTATGCAGCTCTCTGTGCATTTTCGTGAACGCAAATAGTTAACAAACGATGGTTTGGGGTTGTTTTTTTCGATTATTTAAAAAAAAGGAACTTGACAAGCACTTTACAATATCGTAATCGATCCCAAAAGAAGGCAAAATTGTAACGGAAAAAAAAGAGACATTGTGGACAGATGGACAGAATACGTAGCTATATGGAGAACAAAGACCAGAAATAACACCAGATACTGGAAACTGGTGGACCACCAGTACTTGAAGATAAAATCATAGATGCTATTAAACACACGAAGAAAGGAAAAACGACTGGACCTCAACAGAAGAAATAGAGACACTAGAGGAGATAGGAATAATAACCAATATGCATATATATATATATATATATATATATATATATATATATATGCTAACAAGAGCAGCTTGGTGAGGTGGGATAGAGTCATAGCCAGCTCTAATTCCCTGGCTAGATAACCGTAGCAATTACAGTGAACCACTGAAAGTCGAACGGTTTGATACTTGAACAATTTGAAACTCGAAAAAAAAAAAAAAACGTAGGAAATTCAGTTTTGAACCTCGAACAAAAATTCGAAAGTCGACCAAAACAAACGTAGTCACCCCAACGAAAACAAAGAATCACGTGGTCAGTTCTCACGTGACTTCGGTTCATTGAGCACCTACCAAATGCAGTGTGGATTTTCCAAGTGTATTTTTCTTGCGTTTTCTTTGGATTTTTTTTTTTCATGTTATCTTTAAAATTGCACATTCAGTGGCACCAAAGTTCTAAGTGCCGCGCGGCGTAGGCGATCATTTCTCTCCATAATTCCCTGTCTTTTGCGTTTATTATGAGATCCTCCGGTGACTTTCTTCCTAGCCACACCGACAGCCTATCCAGTAACCTCTCTCTCTCTCTCTCTCTCTCTCTCTGTCTGTCTTCCTCTGTCTCTTCTTCCCTCAATTTTTCCAGTTGCCACAGTGTGTTCCAATTTTCCTCTTCTCAGGAAATGTCCTATAAATCTCGCTTGTCTGCCTGTGATCTTTGCTATAATTTCCTTTTTAACTCCAGCCTCTCTTAAGACTTCTTCATTGGTTTTCTTGGCTGTCCATGGTATCTTTAACATCCTTCTTATAAACCACATTTCCATGGCCTCCATTTCTCGCTGTACTCTCTTATTCATGGACCATGCTTCACACCAAAAAAAAAGAGAACTGGTTAGATGTAACATTTAAGTACTCGGAATCTTGTTTCCACTGATATGGATCTGTTGCACAAGATGTGTCTCATTTGCACCAAAGTTACCAGCGCTGAAGAAGCTTAAGAGGAAGATTGTAATGACCACGATAGAAATGAACTTATCACTAAATGGGAAAGTGGAACACAGGTGACGGAGCTGGCTGTTGAATATGGGAAAGCAAAATGGACCACACTAAAGAACAAGGAAGCTATCAAAACGTCTAATGTGGCGAAACTGGTAAAAATCCCTTACCTGTACACGGTCCTTAGCAGTGGAAGAAGTAGAAGAATTTTGATGGCTTGAATAAATGTAAGGTTTTGTTATTACAAATGAAGCCACTGACAGCAGTTATTGAGGAAAGATGCTGGCGATGGTTGAGACATGTGCTCTAGATGATTGACAACTCAGTACCAAAAATAGCACCAAGATGGACATCACAGGGGAACAGAAGTAAAGGTAGACCAAATGAGACACGGAGAAGAACAACAGAAAGGATGTTGAGCAATAGAGGGCTCACCTGGGCAAGAGCAGGAAAGAAGGCAAAAGACAGGCGTTTGTGGAAAATCCTTGCGGAACCCCCATGTGCCCTGGGCACTTAAGGTTGAGAGAGAGAGAGAGAGAGAGAGAGAGAGAGAGATAGAGAGAGAGAGAGATTGTTATTACAACAATTTCATAGTGTTAATGTATAACGCAATGTGTATTAGCATTATTATACAGGTTTAATTAACCAATGTTTGTACTTAAAATGTTTTATAACAGGTAAGTTTTGAGGGTCTATGACGGATTACGTCATTTTACATTATTTCTTATGGGGAAATTAAACTCTAAAAGCGAACAGTTTGAAACTCGAACTGTCTCCCCCGAAAGGAACTGTGTTCGACTTTTACGGGTCCAATTTTTTTTCCTCTCTCTTTTTTTTTTTTTTGTTTTGCACCCACTAAACTTTGACACTGAAATGAAATGAGAAAAATCGTTTGTTTAAGAAATCTTTGAAGCCGGGAAGTAGAGGGTTAATCAGTTCTAGCGCAGCAAAAATGTCCTGATACCGCCCTCGTCAAGATAACTCGAGAACTAAAGCACGCAAATATACGAACACAAACGCTATATTAATTAAAAAAAAAAAAAGAAGGAGTTACACCCGACTACATAATTTGTTTCGTTTCTGGACAAAATTCCACGACAAATAGTCATAATCTTTTGTCAACAAGAGTTGTTAAATTTAGAGCACGGATACTAAATGCGTCTTTTGTCAGTTTAATATCATATATATTTTAAAAAGTCTTAAGTGATGCTTGGTTATCTTAACGTTCCTGTAAAACGTTATATCATTTCCTGACGTGATTGGCTAATAGTCTGCATAAAAACACGTGCATGACTGCAGTTTGTGGGCACAGCCTTTCTCTGTAGTTAGCTCAAGCACAAGCTGATGTCACGACTGACTCTCTTGTGTTACTGCCAACTCTTATTGTCGATATTACGGTAAGAAGATGTTCATGAATTTAATTTTGCCTGTTTTATTTTTTGCTATTTATATGGAGCACAATATCTACAACAATTTAAATGTCTGTCTGTATATTCAGAAAGACCTAGACTTACCTGGAGAAGAGAAATTATGACAGTGCTCAGAGACAAGGGATACACATGGAAGGAAGCAGAGAATAATTCCAAGAGCAGGGATGATTGGAGAGCCTTTATCCGTGACCTATACTCTCTAAGGGAGTGAAGGATGATGATAATATATATATATATATATATATGTAAAAAGAATGGAAGAGAACAGACACATGAAAATGATGTATGTACAAGACATGAAGGAAACAAGACCAAGAGGTAGACCAAGCCAGAGATGGAGAGACAACATAGGAGAGGATATGCAGGAAATTGGTGTCACCAACTGGAGGGAGAAGATTAGGAATAGAGAGGAATGGAGTCGACCATTATCTGCAGAAATAAGCTTTAATGGCTCAGAAAACCAAGGAAGCCAAAGAAGAAGAAGAAGAAGAAGAAGAATATTTGATTTTTATGGTAAATAGAGTTTCCCATGTTTGTTTCATTTTAGTGTTTGATGATCTTGTTGGTCTAATATTAACATATTTGAAAGTTGTGGTATTTTGATAATCTGCGAATGGATACACCAGCAGCAGGGCATCTTGCTTACAACCGAGAGGCCTACAAGAAAGCTGTTAGGGAGCAAAGTTCCTCAAGGGACATGCAAATGTTGACTGATTAATATTTTGACTACCTTATCTTATATCTTATATCCTTCCCGTGCCGTTAGACGTCACATAGGGCTCGCAAAGTAGTTCGCCAATATTTCCTGTCTTCGGCGAGTCTTTCAACCTCAACAAAGGATTTTATGCCTGTTAACTTGGCCTCTCTTAATAATGTCCTCTTCAGAGTTTCACGCGGTCTGCCCCTTTTTCTTCGGCCTGTTGTGTTCCACTTGATAGCTTGTTTTGGGATTCTCTGCTCATTTTGACTACCAGCAGAGAGTAATTAGCGATGTTAAGAGTCAGATATTACAGACGGCTGCCAGCCAAAAATTCAGCTAAGCTGAGGGTGTTATCGTGGCTGCTTTCGCTGACTTGTCATCGGAAGATTTTGTTACACTGAGAACAAGATACTCTTGTCACGCCGAGAACAACATACTTTTGTCACGCTGAGAACACGATACTTCTGTCATGCTGATAGCAAGATACTTTTGTCACGCTGAGAACAATATGCTTTTGTCACGATGAGAACAATATACTTCTGTCACGTTGATAGCTGGATACTTTTGTCACGCTGAGAACAAAATACTTTTGTCACACTGAGAACAAGATACTTATAACAAATTCCAGTTTCTTTTCCCCGGTAGACTGATTCTGACGACAGTGCATTGCTCCCTTGCCAATGGGAGTTTCCCCCATTTTAAGAGTGGCCTGGACGACTTGAGTCTGGGGGAATCAATAAACGATTGGGGAGGGAGTGAGGAATAGGAAAGAATTTCACGTCACCTTACAATTTTTTTTTCTGGGAGGCCCTGTGCGGGTGTCTATCAATAATCTATTTCTCGTTGGAGGAAGCGAGGAAAAAGTTGTGTCAATCATTCTTGCAACACGCCCCCGGCATCTTAGACTTCAGCATGACAGAAGTATCGTGTTCTAAGTTGCTGAGCTGCCGAGATACGGTTAACAATATCCCGGAATTCGTTATTTTGTCGTTTCCACTTGATTATCATTTTGGACGGCTGCCCAGTGGCGGATTATTCATTATACTGTATCTAGACTAAATCTAGACTTAATCTAGGCTTAAGCCTAGGGGCACGGTAATAAATTCTAGTGTAGAGTTCTGTACAGTTTTATTCGAGAGTGTGGGCCCCCGCATTCAAGTCAAGGTCTGCTTGACGTTCATTGTCATAGGAAAAGGAAAGCAGGTTCGACGTCAGTTCACAACCGTCGATAGATGAGCTTAATAACGGCCCCAGTTATCAGCCAGTACAAGTTATTTTTGTTGTTATTGTCTTAGTTCTTGGCTGTGAGTGGCATTAGGTAGAGCATCAAGCCATCTGATATAGGCAGAACAATGAGCCATTCCACTTAGGTGAAACAATGAGCCACCTGATTTAGGTAGAAAAATGAGCCATTCAGTTTAGGTAGAACAATGAGCCATCTAATTTAGGTGGAACAATAAGCCACCTGATTTGGGTAGAAAAAAGAGCCATTCAATTTAGGTGGGACAGTGAGTCTTTCAATGTAGGTAGAACAATGAGCCATTCAATTTAGGTGGAACAATGAGCCATTCAATGTAGGTAGAACAATGAGCCATTCAATTTAGGTGGAACAATGGGCCATTCAATTTAGGTGGAACAATCAGCCATTCAATTTAGGTGGAACAATGACAGATTTTTTTTTCTTCTTTGTAGTGTGCCTCTCTTATAAATGCTTCACCTCGTCTCAGGTTTACAAAATCACCGTAGAGCTTCTCCTGTAAGGGGATGGTGGTGGGGGGGGGGGGGGAGGCTGTGGTCTGGCGATATCTTTTGCCCGAGAGGGTTATGTTAACTGGAAATTCTGGAGGATATTCATCATCTGTTTTTGCTTTGGAGCGTTGTTGTTTTGTTTATTTGTCTTTATATATGGCCTTTAGTCTGTTATTTTCTTCTTCATGCGTTGTGCTTCTATCGATCTGTTTGCATTCTTTCTCCCTCTTTCCTAAGTTTGTCGGCCTCGTCGTTTGCTTTGATGTTACTGTTATGAGAGATCTAATTTAGATGGAGCGGTGAGCCATGCCATTTTAGGTGAATGAATGCGCTTATGCGCGATTCTGTAGTGTAACTGTAGGAAGTCTGAACTGTGTGGTAGAAAACGCACATTTAAAAAAAAAATACTTGATGGGAACTATTAGCAAACATACCCATGGATGGATGTTGGGGCATGCGACGTAACATATACGGGACTGTCCTGAATGCACTGACGCTGGAATCTGATTTTGAACCTTTGAATCTTTATAACTCTGTAAGGTACAATTGAAGGCGATGGAAAATGAGAAAAGAGAATAAAGTGAAGTGGAAAGATGAGCGTCAATCAGAAATGATTGTCTGTTAGTAGGTCAACAAATGAATTAACCGAGAGGAATCAAAGGGCTAGATACCTGAAAGGGCAATATCTCTTCAATCAAACGCAATGTCTTTGATAATGCTGAGTAATGGGTTTTGTGTATGTATGTGTGTGTGTGTATATATATATATATATATTTAGGTCATGTATGTGTAAGTATGTTATGGTTTGAAGTATTATATGAATGTATCACGCGTGTATTATTTTATATGTTTTGTATTTTCACTCATTCCATCCCAAGCCTGGCTGATTTGGCGATCATGTTTCTCCATCTTGCACGGTCCCTGCTGTCTCTAATCAGTGTAATTGCTTGTATTTTCCTACACACTTGTGTAAACCTATCCATAAGGTAACGGTAAAAAGGTAAAATTTCCGTTTCCGTGCCATTAAGACATATTGGGGAATACGGTGTTAGGCCCGTATTTTCCACGACCTTCGGCACATGAAAGTCTGATGTGGTCAGTATCACGCCTGGCCGCTTTACCTTCCCAGATTTCTCTGGTACTCATTTTTAGAGGCTGGGTGAACCCCAGGGCAGTTTTGGTGTGTACCAGAAAAAAAAAAAGTCCCACCGCTGGGACTGAACCCGGTGTCACCGGATTAGTAAATCGAGCCCCTAACCACTCGGCTAGCCAGGCCGCCTGGTTCTTCCATATCCATAAGAAAATATAAAAATTAATTTTCGTGGTGGAGTCATTGTTCCTCTTTATAACGTTTTTTTAAAAATTGTCATGATTCCTATATAGAGGCTGTTCTATTATGAAAATATATTCCCGCTGCCTCTATGCCACCGGTTCATCCAGTAGGTGGTATAAGTAATGGCTGGTGATGCCATGATAATCAGCTTGTAAATCATAAGTTTATTCAAACTCGGCCTGACAGGCGCCCGAGTACATTATTCAACATAAGAGGTTGTGGGTTAATCCGTTGCTTAGCAAACAAAAGAATGCAAATCAAAGCAATTACACAATGATTACAGAACGTTGACACCAGCTGACATTTTAGCGAAGATGGGTTTTCTTGAATTCCTGTTCGAAATGTTCAGATTTCTTGTACCACGTTTATTGCTCGAACCACCCGTGTAAAACTGATCCACGCCACTGTTTCCTTTCAGTCGAGCTCTACCGCGTCTGGTCACAGAGAGACTGGCCAATCAGAGAGACTGGCCAATCAGAGAGACTGGCCAATCAGAAAAAACTGGCCAATCAAATTGACTTGCTTAGATTCTAACCATCTTCATCCTGTGATATTGTATAATTTGAAGCTTCCCTAGTTGTAGCACTCAAAATCTACTGGAAGAGGCGGCGATGTTTTTTCCTAATAATGATGAGAATACCATGAACAGCCAAGAAAACAAATGAAGAGGTTCTGAGCGAGGCTAGGCAAAACAGAAAAATCAGAACACGACAGTTCAAAGCTTATTTTGAGAATAGACGAAGTGTAATACATAGCGGGAACACACACAAAAAAAATGTGGTGAAAGAAGGGACAGAAGAGTAACACGGAGTGAGGTTCAGAACACATCTTATACAAAGGGCAAAGGATGGAAGGATGTGGAAATTAATGACGACCAAAACCTGATTGGCAAAGGACATATATAAAGACAAATAGACACAACAACATTCCAAAGCAAACAACAGATGATGAATAAACTCTCAAGAAATGACCAAGTGATAATCTTACGACTGAGAACAGGACATTGTTGGCTGGGACACCGTCTATACCAGAAGCTGGAAAATGGCCCACCAGACCTATGTGCTTGCAGCAAAGAGCAACAAGGCACCACATCACATCCTCCAGAGTTATCAGCTACGCAACTCATTCAGGCAAAGGACCCGGCCAGACCCCAGTCCCATACAGGATAGATAGACAGACAGACAGACAGACAGACAGACAGACAGACAGACAGACAGACAGATAGATAGATAGATAGATAGATAGATAGATAGATAGATAGATAGATAGATAGATAGATAGATAGATAGATAGATAGCGGGCGGGCGGGCAGAAAGACAGAGAGACAGACAGACACGATAACGTTTTAATCTGAGAGGAAAAGTCTCCTACTCGAGGGCTTTATTCTACCATTACATCCTGTACGTCCCATGTACCATTCCGTCTTGCCCGTCCCATGCACCATTCCGTCTTGCCCGTCCCATGTACCATTCCGTCTTGCCCGTCCCATGTACCATTCCGTCTTGCCCGTCCCATGTACCATTCCGTCTTGCCCGTCCCATGCACCATTCCGTCTTGCCCGTCCCATGCACCATTCCGTCTTGCCCGTCCCATGTACTATTCCGTCTTGCCCGTCCCATGTACCATTCCGTCTTGCCCGTCCCATGTACCATTCCTTCTTGCCCGTTCCATGTACCATTCCGTCTTGGCCGTACCAAGTGACATTCCTTTTTGCCGGTCCCATGTACCATTTTTTCTTGCCTGTCCCATGTACCATTCCGTCTTGCCTGTCCCATGTACCATTCCTTCTTGCCCGTCCCATGTAACATCCCGAACTGCCCCAGGACAATGTCACATTTGGTCGACCCACTGAGGTATTTCTCTGGAGCTTCCTTTTCTTTTTTTTTTTTTTTTGGGGGGGGGGTTGAGTTTTACAATTTTTTGGTTTTCTCATGATATGTCAACGGAATTTTGGTAATCTTTTTTTTTTCTTGTGGTGTTTGATACTACATACACATCTCTGTGTGTGCCTATCTGTTTATATATGTGTGTGTGTGTATATATATATATATATATATATATATATATAATACATTCATTCATTTGCATGTCCCTTGGGGAACTTTGCCTCCCAAACAGCACTCCTGTAGGCCTCTCGGTTGTAAGCAAGATGGCCTGCCGCTGATGCATCCATTATATATATGTGTGTGTGTGTGTATTTTGTAAACATGTTATACGCATATGTTTGTCTGTATCTTTTACCAAGTGTCTTAAAATCAGTGTTTTGTGAGACCATACCTAGAGCAGACTCCTAGAGATACACAAAAAAAAAAGGGGGGGGGTGGTATGGTAGCAGACATGTCAATAGAAGAATCGGTACGTGACTGAAAAAAATCAAACAGACCCCCCCCCCCCCCGAGACCGCAGTATGACCCAGTTCCTTTGTTGAAGTTCCAGGTCGAGTACTACCCGACCCATCACGTCTTTTGTGTTCTGTCCGTCACTTTTTTTTTTTGCTTTGACGTCTACCAAAGCGCATTAGGCCAGCGACAGAATGGAATATGGTTTAGAATTAGTGCTCTGCTGCAGGGCCATGGAGACTCTCCAGTTTTGGGCCTTGTTTTCAGAGCACCGTTATAATCTGAGGGCTCAGCTGTCTCGTAAGCGAAAAGAAAAAAAAATCTAAATGTTAGTTTGAACAGTTCATTATAAACTCAAACGGTAAAAGGAATTCTTCACCTATTTGGAAACCATCAGGTGATCCAAATTACATGTTATCTGATATTCAACAATAGTTAATTGCTAGAAGGTATATAATTATTTGTTTGATATTTTCACTGTCTAGTGGTTATCAAGGGCAGTGGGTTTCAGCAGTACTTATGGATACACATACCAATCGTATTAGAAATGCGGGATATACAAAGAGATAGGCAGATTTTGTTATGGAGGTCACAGCCGTGATTTATCCGCGATAGTTTGCAAAAGAAACTTAGCATTTAATACTTGTTTTCGCTGGATTTAGTTCTGTCAAACCACAGACGCGGTCTAGGGAACAGGTCTTAATTTCCAGTTGAGTTGGATAAACTTTCGAAGGTATTGAGTCACGACGCAGTGGTTCTCAAGCTGTTTTCACCGTATATTACTGTGTCACTAAATATATAAACTAAGTTGGGGGGGGGGGAGTAGGAACAGCTTTATTAATTAAAGAGCACAAAGTTAATAGTAGTTTATACATTTTGTTATCACGGCTAGACAGCATAGAAGGATAGATAGATAGATAGATAGATAGATAGATAGATAGATAGATAGATAGATAGATAGATAGATAGATAGATAGATAGATAGATAGATAGATAGATAGATATCTCAGTCAGTCATATGCATGTTCCTTGCTGAACTTTGCCTCCCTAACAGCTCTCCTGTAGGCCTCTCTGTTGTAAGCAAGATGCCCTGCTGATCTATCTATATGTATAATATATATATATATATATATATATATATATATATATATACAATACTTAACTGTGTAGTTAAGTATGGTACCATACTTAGTTTTATATACTCATACACTTATTATTCGTGAGTTACAAATGTGTCACCGAGTCTTTCAGAAAGTGCAATGATTGAACTCTTTCACTTCTGAGACATTCTGCACGATGTGCTACAATAAATTCTATGTAGCAATTTCACTGTAAAGAAACTACACGTACAATTTTAAAACATGAGTAGGGTTAGAAATGTACTGCTTTTCATTTTATTTAGACTTTGCCTAAACAACACTCTGAGCGTTGATCTGCACGGGCGTGCAAGATCTACCGACCCTGCCAGTGCTGTTCTGGGGGGGGGGGGGGGGAACAGAATAAGTCGCACCACGAGAAGTAACCATCAAACTCGTACAGTTTATTCAATGAGTCCCTTGGAAAAGTTTGGTAAAAATAAAGATAAAAAAAACCAATTCGTTTAATTTTACTGTAATTTTAAAACGGATTCATCTTACACAGTCTGTATTTCATGTAGCTAATACACTTTTTTTTTACAGGGTAAGTTTCAACAGGTTCTTGTCCAAGTTTATTGTTTATGTTATATGTGTATTCGTGAATTCAAAAGGCTTGAGGACTACTACTTTAATCGGGGGTTTGAAGGGTGGGGGGGGGGGGGATATGGTCATTAGAGAATCTTGTCTCATGGCAGTTTTCTCGAAGTTTTCTCTGTCAAAAACAGGCACGGTTGGCGTTGGTATGTATGTATGTATGTATGTATGTATGTATGTATGTATGTATGTATGTATATGTGTGTGTGTGTGTGCGCGCGCGTGTGCGACAATACGTGTGTGCCTATGCGCCGTGTGTGTATGTGTATGCCAATGTGCAGGTAAATTATTAAACATTTGTGAATATTTATCTTTAGGATTATCAGAATTCCTTCATTACCAAGCAGAAAAATCGCAAGCATGCACACACGTTAAAAAAGTGTGTAATAAACATGTCGCCATGTTTTTATTGGCAAAGAAGGGGGGAAAAAAACAGAAATATAATTCGTTTTGCCAGTAATTTAAAATTTGGATCTTCAAAGCTAAGAAGAGAACCAGACACATTTATCATTATTATTATTATTAAACAAAGCTAGTAAAGAGCTAGTGGTAAGAATATAGCTAAACATATTAGAATGTGTTCCAAAAGTTCTTGTACACTTTCTGGAGACCACTGCAGATGGCCCACTACTTCTGACCTGGCACACCTTTTCTTAAATTCGTTTTTTCCCTAGCTTCTATCAACATGTCGCTCAACTTCACATGCACTATCTTCCGAAGCCCGAGTAAGATTTCTTCCTTATGTTTCAGCCAAAGCAAGATGAGCAGAGAACTTGTCCTTAGACTGGTCGTCATGCCCTGCTGGTTCTCTCTCGTTATCAGTCACGGTCGACTGCTGGACCCGCCTGGTCGAAGTACAGCCTGGAGAGCAGGTTATCAAACCCCGGTCAACTACAATGACGTGCAGCTGTTCTGTGGTGGATTGCAGGTGAGTGGGGTAGCTCTATGTTCTTAGACCTTATTCTTACGTGAATGTCTTGTTTCATCTCCTTAATACACTGACAAGGGGTGAATGCGCTGTCCGATTAGGCAATCAGCGGCCCATAGCTGATATGTTTGTGTCAGGGTTAGCGAACCATATCTGACCAAGACCCTCTTCCCACCTCTCCGTTGGTAGCCCCCAGTAACTGCCATAGCCTGACTAACGAGGCAGGGATCGCCATAGTCCCCATGGTGGTGGAGTCTGTTAAAGTAGCATTGCACACCCCTTGCTTTTTAGTTACTGAAAAAAAGTAGCTGCCATAACCCGCTCCCGAGCCGATCCAATGCTGTACCTCAACACCTCTACAGCTTCGGCTGCAAAGAACACCAGCTACAGGGAGATAAGACAAGACGAGACACTGATAAACATGTTTATAGTTTTGTCTCGTGTCTCGGAGCTCTCGGAGCGGACAGGCATTTATTATTATTATTATTATTATTATTATTATTATTAGTAGTAGTAGTAGTAGTAGCAAAGATTGTCTTCCTAACACAGGTGTTCGGTACAAAGATGGTGGTGATTTTTTTAAAAGAAAAATTTTTTGGAGTGTACACACCATCAGCGTCCGGGCACTAAGGCTCTCCCACCGAGTTTGGGCTCTCATTTTTTCTACTCCATGTCTTTACCACTTCTGGTGGTCATATAGCCCCCTCCTCCCCCCCTCGTTTTCAGGGAATGTTTCGACCAAAAGAAGCAGGCTGTGTGTGTGTGTGTGGGGGGGGGGGGGCAGCTGTACTTCGATAGTTCGGGTAACGGAGCAGACCTTCTCCGACTATTGCAGGTCTAATTCTTTTTTTTTTAATCAACACGATTGCCATGTTCTGGTGCTCTACGCTTGACGGGTAACAAGAGCTAGTCTTTACACCAAGGTCCTGATAGAGGACCTCACGTCACAATCTATAACCGCTCAATGGAAACAGACCATGTGGCTAGACAGAGCGCTGAGAAACTGTGGTGGACTACCCGTTAATCTGTATAGGCTTAATTCAAGGGACCCTATACGATAGGGATCCCAGAATCAAGAGAGAATAACACTACAAATACAGATTACGAATATGATGTGAGAGTCATTTATAACTGTTATTTCTGCACCAATTATATATATATATATATATATATATATATATATATATAAAAGAAAAAAAATAGTAATGTATCAGTTATGTTTAGCTTCTGTAATACAAAGTCATACTGTAACACAGATGATGACAGATAGAGGGAATCACTTATATGACTGACAACTCACTACCAAAAAATAACACTAAGATGGACACCACAGGGGAACAGAAGTAAGGGTAGACCAAAAGAGACATGGAGAAGAACAACAGAGAGGATGTTGAGCAATAAAGGACTCACCTCGCTGTTGGCGAGATTCTTCAGCTGCCGTGCGTGGAGCGGTGCTCCTCCCGGCCAATGAAGAAAGGTGCAAATGGGGTTGCCGCGCAGCATCACTGTGGAAAAGGTGGTAGAAAGGATAATGCGAAGCAAATAGTCTAATCACGGCACCTCTGGTCTGGAGGTTGGCCACATCCTGAGTGCAGTCATATCAGGTGAAATGCATGAACCGGCTTGTCCCAGAGGTTAAGACACTGCTGGCGAGACACTTCGAATGCCGCGCGTGGAGTGAAGCTCCTCCCGGTCAAGGAAGAAAATACGGAAAAGAAATAAAGGTTGCTGTGCGGCGCCGATGTGAAAAGGTGGTGGAAAGGATAAAGTGAAGTTTAATCGGTATGTCCAGTAGTATCGCTGCGAGAGCTATACGTACCACGGCACCTCTGCTCTAGAGGCCGGCCACGTCCGAAATAGACCTACACTGGTGAAATATGCCTAAACCGGCACACACCAAAGGTGAAACTTGATGGCTAGACATGTCATGCCACCTCCGCTCTAGAGGTCGGTCACGCCTGATATACACCCATACTGGTGAATTTTGCCTAAACCGGCTCACACCAGGGGAGAATCTTGAAGGCTATGCATGTCTACCTCTGCTCTAGAGGTCGGTCACGTCCCAAACACGCCTATACTGGGATAATATGCCTAAACCGGCTCAACCCAGGGGTGGAAGTCACTAGTGGCGAGGATTCGTCCTCCTGGACAAAAGCTCCATCCTGGTCACAACTAGGAAGGGTAGCGGCCACGACCGCAAAATGCTGAAGCCGGAGACACTGGACCAGGGCAGTCTAGATAGGCAACCACCTCTCACCCGGCGGGGATGTATGCGTATCCTAATCACGCTGAGGTTTTCCGGTGAGAAAGTCCAACTCTGGACTGGATGGCAACCACCTCTCACCCGGCAGTGATACACGGGTATCTCAAAACACGTCAATTTTTTTCCGGTGAGAAGGTCCAATTCTGGCCTGGGTGGGCTACCGCCTCTCACCCAGCGGAGGTACACTGATATCCTAAACACGTCGAGGTCTTCCGGTGAGAAAGTCCAACCCTAGACTAAACTGATGCAATGAAAACCACGGTGTCACGCAATCCCGCTTCCGAGACCCACCAAGAATACAGGCTAAAGCCCTGTGATACTCTGAACCCCTTGTGGTCCTCTCGTGGATCTCGTGTGGTCCTTGACCACACAGGAGGCCACGGGACCTAACGAGGACCACAGGCGTAAATTCAGTAGGATCACAGTGCGGTCTTGGTGGTAGAAGCGAACGAAGAAGAAGAAGAGGACTCACCTGAGCAAGAGCGGAAAAAAAGCAAAGGACAAGCATTTGTGGAAAACCCTTGCTGAAGCCCCATGTGCCCTGGGCACAAGGTTCGGAAAGAGAGAGAGAGAGACTGGAGAGAGAGAGAGGTCATATACGGTATAGGTGGGAAGGCATAAGTGTCCTTACTAAGTTTAGACCAAGGTGTTTCATTCGCTACTGGAGAGAAATAGGTATGGATCGGTGTAATCCCATACATGATGACCCAGACTATGAAATATTCGTTTACAGCGTAGTCGTTTTCATGAGCATCAAGTTAGTTCCCACCTGCGCTTTAAAGGAATCAAGAAAGATATGGCAACCAGCTGTCACCATCTTTATCACCAAGAGTATCGACGTTTTCATCATAATAAAATCTGTCAGTTCTGACTTAAGCAACATCTAAGTATGGTTTTGTTTAATTAAAAGTTTTAGAACTCAGATATGTCTTTCATCTCTTGCACGAAATAAAGCTACCATTTATCACGAGATATAATTGTCATGTTTTGGCCAATGATAGTTTATCTGCAGACATTCTGTTGAGTAAAGACCAGTATTGATACGGCCGATTTTTATGCATATTTGATAGTCTATTTGTTCTTAAACCAAGAAGAAAGAGGAGTAGAGGCAAGTCTTGTATGGAACAATGAGCCACAATGGCTGGGAAAGCTGAATGAGTGAATGAATTTGTTCTATAGTGCACTGACAACCCTCCAGTGATCATGTGCTTTCTTGTGTGTGTCTCGCCTATCTTTTAAGTGGAAAGTATTCGGTTTCAGAAGCAGGCTTCCTAACATAACTGTGTGCAGTACCCCATTTTAAAAGACTTAGCTCTGGACAACATAGACTCATGACAACGTAGTTTTCTGTTGCCTGCAAGTTTCTATCTCTCGCCTGTCTTTGTCATATGATAAAACTATGGCGGTCTTGATACATCCAGTTGTAGCATTCTGGCTGCATGTTTGTGATTAAAAATAATTAAAAAGTAAGCTTAGTTTTGTATAGAATTAAGCACATAACTTTGGCTATATCTGCTTTATTTAGCGCCAGATAAGTTTAGGGTACAAATGTGGTCTCTGCGGTGATCCCTACGACGGGATTCGCGAAAACGAGACTGGAGGCAAGTACGCTACAGGGACGATAACTGGGACCTACATAGAGGGACAGAGAGCCACGTTAGTTGTCGACCTTACAGCGTATTATAAAGGTTTGTATTAAGACCTCTGTATGCTATAAAATCTTAACTTTGTATATGCTGAAAATTGTATATGCTGGAAATTGTATATGCTGAAAATTGTATATGCTGGAAATTGTATATGCTGGAAATTGTATATGCTGGAAATTGACGTAGACGCACACTTGATACCTTCCAAAGTCTACGAAAGAACAAAAGAATGTTCTGGCCAAATATTATCAGTAATGACCTCCTGTTATGAGAGACAGACATGATACCACTGTCAAAAGTGACTAAAAGGAGAAGACGGCAAAGGATTTGACACATTATGGGAAAGATCAACGAATCCTTTTCACGAACAGCTCTGATGTTGACTCCACAAGGTAAGAGAAGGAGATGACGATCCAAAGAGAAATGGAGACGCACAGGAGGAGAAAATGTTGACATGGGAGACAACCAAGAAGATAGTGAAGGACTGGCGAAGGTTGAGATCATTTGCCACTAGCAGTCCCACGTGTCTTGGGTGCTGATGACGTAAGAGAGTGAGAGGCTACGTAGCCATGCTGAAACTGATTTACTGGCCAGGACAGTCCTTTTTTTGTGGTTATTTTATTTTTATTTTGTTTCGTGTACTTCGAACTTTGAAGTTGTTTTTATTGTTGTTTGTTGTTTTATCTCCCTGGAGAGCCGGGCACGAAGGTCTTTGAAGCCAATGAAGTAAAGATTGCTAAGGCATACACGTGGTGTTGAATGTAGAGTGGCTTACGGCAGCGTTTTTCAGACTGTGGGGAGAGCTAAAAACTTAAGACTTTCATTACAAACGTAAAGACTGTCCTGCTATACGATTCAGAGACACGGGTTATGACCAAGACAATACAACAGAGGATACAAACATTCATGAACTACTGCTTGAGGAAGATTTTAAACATTAAATGGCAGGACAAGATCAGGAAGAGGTCTGGGAAAGCGCAGGACAAGAACCTATGAACCTACAAATCGTGCCTAGGAAGTGGAGATGGATTGGCCACACTCCGAGGAAACCCGACACCAGCATAATAAGACAGGCACTGACATGGAATCCTCAAGAAAACGAGGACTTAACTTGGGGAAGAGAAGTTATGACAATCATCAGAGACAAGGGATGCACTTGGAAGGAAGCAGAGAATAATTCCAAGAGCAAAGATGACTGGGCAGCCTATATCCGTTGCATGTGCCCTCAAGGGAGTGAAAGGCGATGATGATGATGATGATGATGATGATGATGATGGGTGGAGCAAAGTTTAAAAAGCAGGGAGGATTCAATGTTTCTTTAGTAGACTACATCCACATGGGGACTTTGGCGATCAATTTTAACGTTGGTCAGACTAACCCTGTTACTGTGTTCAACAACGGAGAGGTGGGGCATCGTTATGTTCCGTCAATCATGACAGTCAATCATGACACAACCAGTCAACTATGAGTCACTGACCGCTACATAGGACAGCCTCTTCACCTCACCACCACCACCACCACCCCACCCCCCTTTTCTAGTTCTGTGTACATAAACTTGATTTTTACCTGTCAATTATGACTGTCTAGTCGTTCACTGACAAAACAGGTGTACAGTTTACTCCGATATGTCTCGTCGTTCAGGAAGATAATCTTCAGTTCTTAGAGACAGTGTCCTTCACAAACTGGACAGGTGTCCCTTAACGGCTGATTAAGACCTAGCGAGCGTTTGAACCGGTCTTTATGTCAGAGCTTTCCCTTGATAAGAGACGTGCCCCTTATGCTAGGACTTTTCTTATGTTTGAAAGGGGAGAGGGGGAGGGGGAGGCACAGATGCTATCCTCTTTGGCAGTCAGCCACCTGTAACTTGACATGCTAGCGTCAAGGGTTCGCTTATCACACCTGATCAAGATTATGTCCCACTTCTCCGTGGGTTCTCTATGACCCACCTCTCCGTAGGTTCTCTATGTCCCACCTCTCCGTAGGTTCTCTATGCCCCACCTCTCCGTGGGTTCTCTATGTCCCACCTCTCCGTGGGTTCTCTGTGTCCCACCTCTCCGTGGGTTTTCTCCCCCACCCTCACCCACTGTAACAGGCCTAGCATGGATTATGGGGGCACGGTAGCCTTAGTCTAAGTAGCCGTGGGGCCTGCTAAAGAACAGTTGCAGACCCCTTGCTCCCCCCCCCGCTCCATTGAGGGTGTGAAAAAATTACCACAGTAACCCACTCCTAAACCGACACGATACTTTGCTTCAACATCTACGCCGCATCGGCCGCAAAAGACACCCAGGTTGCAGTTCCAGTGAGATAAAAGAGCAAGATCCAACGTATTATTTGAAGGAGATGATTTCTGGAGAAAGCAGGTCAGTGGAGGGCCGGATCGGAGCCTGGGATCAATTACTATCAGGCTCCCTATCCATACACGGGAAGTAACTCTCAGTTACTATCAGACTCAACTATCCAGACACGGGAAGTAACTCTCAGTTACTATCAGACTCAACTATCCATACACGGGAAGTAACTCTCAGTTACTATCAGACTCAACTATCCAGACACGGGAAGTAACTCTCAGTTACTATTAGACTCCCTATCCAGGCACGGGAAGTAACTCTCATATAGTCTTCCACGCTTTTGTGTGTGAGTGTGTGTGCGCGTGCGCTATATAATTATCTTTCTTTGTTTTGTACAGTCAAGTTTTGCGATGATTATAAAATAACTTTTCTTGTTTTTCTAATAGCAAATGTGCCAGCTACATCATTAAAGTTCAGTTGATGCAAGCAGTGATTTTTTTCCCCTAAATTTTGTTTGCAAGAAGAAAAGAGTGCAAAAACATATCCGCATGCCCCGCCCTGCCTACTCCCCCCCTCCCCCGGGCACACCCGTCTTCTTTTCTGACCTAGGAGGAAACTATTTAGTCAGGACATCTTTCTTCCCCCACCACCCCCCCCCCCCCATAAAAAAAATAAATTATTTGAAAAAAAGTTTTTTTTCAGAAAAGCACAATAGTTTTACCAATAAGAAAAATAAAACCACAGAATCATTGTTTCTACACACCTTGAGGAGATATACGAGTAAATTAGAGGCATTGACGGAGGAGGAAAAAAAGCCATGAAACCACAAAGGCTGAAGAACTGGAATGAAACAAGCTGACCTAGTGGCCTACTAAAAGATAACTCCAACAATTCCAAGTAACATGCATAAAGACCAATACATGACAACGACGACGACGACGACGACGACGATGACGATGATGATGATGATGATGATGATGATACCTTCTGTCTTTAGGTTGGTTTGAATTTAAAATCTGCGCCAGAAACAGCCCAACACTGCGGGAAAGCCAGGAATGCTTTGACCTTTACCCACTGGCCTTGGCCGACGGTTCTGGAACAAAATACTACCCTGGTTCAGGAAGTAAAAAGATCAAGGTGGAGGTCGTGTTGCCTGCTGGTCTCACCTGCTCTTTTTGTGTCTTACAATGGCGCTATCACACAGGTATGTGATCTGATGTACGACCTACTTTTATAGTTACCTTACTGTATAGGTTCTAAGGACTTAATAGCCGGAGGTAGGGTGGAGGATAAGCTCTCAACTTCAATTAAATGCCTCCAAGGCGTGCGTCTTAAATAACCTCTGACAGTCCAAGTAACAGAAAACAATTTTGTAGGATTCTTATCTTATCTTATATCCTTCCCGTGCTGTTAAACGTCACATAGGGCTCGCAAAGTAGCTCGCCAATTTTTCCTGTTTTCGGCGAGTCTTTCAACCTCATCAAGGGATTTTATGCCTGTTAATTTGGCCTCTCTTAACAATGACCTCTTCAGAGTTTCACATGGTGTAGGATTAGACCTCGAAAAAATCGTAGACAAAGCACTTTAGTGAGATGCGAGAGAAAGAAAAATCACAAGAGAATTACCTGGGATTCGAACACGGACTCCGGTAGGACGAGCAGCCGTCTAGCCACGAGAGAACAGCGTACTATCGACTTAGCCAACTAACACCCCCCCCCCCCCAAAAAAAGGTGTTTTGTTGACATAGTCTTTAGTAACTGCTCAGTAGACATGAAGGATCGTGATACCTGGAAAGAGACGAGGTCGTGACACAGAACTTCCATAGCTTAGATTCAGTCTCTCTAACAGGTACCAACTTTTTAGACAAACATACACACGGTCTCCTGCCATGTCTGGTGCAAACTTGAACAACAATAACAAACGAACGAATACTTATTATATGAAGTTAGTTTCAGGTACAAATAGTCCTCTGACAGTCCAAGTCCAGCTCCTGGCCTTCTCGTGGCGGAATTATTTAAACTGACAGGAGAACGGGTGAAAGGCGAGTATCTGGCGCCTGAAAACCAGAGGCTTCGGGTAGATGAGACTCGTTAGTCTTGGTTGGTAGCTCATCTAGGAGAAAGAAAACTCTGATTTCAAACCCCATACATAAAAACATATACTGGCAGCAATCAGCAGCAGTGAGGGTTGAGAACCAAATAGGAGCATTCCAATACATAAAATTGGGAGTGAGACAAGTCCTCTTTTCCTTGTACAGTGAAAACATAATGAGAAATATAGAGAACATGCCAGGAATATCAGTTGGCGGGTACAACCGTCTTCTTTTCTGACCTAGGAGGAAACTGTTTAGTCAGGACACCTTTCTTCCCCCACCCCCTCCCCCCCCCCATAAAAAAAATAAATTATCTGAAAAAAAGTTCGTTTTTTTTTTCAGAAAAGCACAATAGTTTTACCAATAAGACAAATAAAACCACAGAATCATTGTTTCTACACACCTTGAGGAGATATACGAGTAAATTAGAGGCACTGACGGAGGAGGAAAAAAAGCCATGAAACCACAAAGGCTGAAGAACTGGAATGAAACAAGCTGACCTAGTGGCCTACTAAAAGATAACTCCAACAATTCCAAGTAACATGCATAAAGACCAACACATGACAACGACGACGACGACGATGACGATGATGATGATGATGATGATGATGATGATGATGATGATGATACCTTCTGTCTTTAGGTTGGTTTGAATTTAAAATCTGCGCCAGAAATAGCCCAACACTGCGGGAAAGCCAGGAATGCTTTGACCTTTACCCACTGGCCTTGGCCGACGGTTCTGGAACAAAATACTACCCTGGTTCAGGAAGTAAAAAGATCAAGGTGGAGGTCGTGTTGCCTGCTGGTCTCACCTGCTCTTTTTGTGTCTTACAATGGCGCTATCACACAGGTATGTGATCTGATGTACGACCTACTTTTATAGTTACCTTACCGTATAGGTTCTAAGGACTTAATAGCCGGAGGTAGGGTGGAGGATAAGCTCTCAACTTCAATTAAATGCCTCCAAGGCGTGCGTCTTAAATAGCCTCTGACAGTCCAAGTAACAGAAAACAATTTTGTAGGATTCTTAACTTATCTTATATCCTTCCCGTGCTGTTAAACGTCACATAGGGCTCGCAAAGTAGCTCGCCAATTTTTCCTGTTTTCGGCGAGTCTTTCAACCTCATCAAGGGATTTTATGCCTGTTAATTTGGCCTCTCTTAACAATGACCTCTTCAGAGTTTCACATGGTGTAGGATTAGACCTCGAAAAAATCGTAGACAAAGCACTTTAGTGAGATGCGAGAGAAAGAAAAATCACAAGAGAATTACCTGGGATTCGAACACGGACTCCGGTAGGACGAGCAGCCGTCTAGCCACGAGAGAACAGCGTACTATCGACTTAGCCAACTAACACCCCCCCCCCCCCAAAAAAAAAAGGTGTTTTGTTGACATAGTCTTTAGTAACTGCTCAGTAGACATGAAGGATCGTGATACCTGGAAAGAGACGAGGTCGTGACACAGAACTTCCATAGCTTAGATTCAGTCTCTCTAACAGGTACCAACTTTTTAGACAAACATACACACGGTCTCCTGCCATGTCTGGTGCAAACTTGAACAACAATAACAAACGAACGAATACTTATTATATGAAGTTAGTTTCAGGTACAAATAGTCCTCTGACAGTCCAAGTCCAGCTCCTGGCCTTCTCGTGGCGGAATTATTTAAACTGACAGGAGAACGGGTGAAAGGCGAGTATCTGGCGCCTGAAAACCAGAGGCTTCGGGTAGATGAGACTCGTTAGTCTTGGTTGGTAGCTCATCTAGGAGAAAGAAAACTCTGATTTCAAACCCCATACATAAAAACATATACTGGCAGCAATCAGCAGCAGTGAGGGTTGAGAACCAAATAGGAGCATTCCAATACATAAAATTGGGAGTGAGACAAGTCCTCTTTTCCTTGTACAGTGAAAACATAATGAGAAATATAGAGAACATGCCAGGAATATCAGTTGGCGGGTACAACCTTAACAACTTAAGATATGCAAACGAAACAGTCCTGATTGCTAAAAGTGAAGGAGAGCTACAGGCTCTTCTGGACGTCGTGGTTCGTGAAAGTTAAAATAAAGGTCTCAGCCTGAACAAAAAGAGACTGAAGTGATGGTCATCTCAAAGAAAAGAATACCACCAAAATGTAGCATTGCCATCGATGGCACAAATCTGAAACAAGTTGACAGATTCAAGTACTTAGAAACGATTATAACAACTGATGGGAAATGTCACAACGAAATAAAAATCAGACGTGCTCAGGCCAAGTCAGCATTTAGAAAATGAGAAACATCTTGTGCAACAGATCCATATCAATGGAAACAAGATTCCTAGTACTTAAATGTTACATCGAGCCTATTTTGTTTTATGGATGTGAAGCATGGTCCATGAATAAGAGAGTACAGCGAGAAATAGAGGCCATGGAAATGTGGTTCATAAGGAGGATGTTGAAGGTACCATGGACAGCCAAGAAAACCAATGAAGAAGTCTTAAGAGAGGCTGGAGTTAAAAGGCAAATTACAGGAGAGATCAGAAGCAGACAAGCGAGATTTGTAGGACATTTTTTTTAGAAGAGGAAAATTGGAACACATTATAGCAACTGGAAAAATTGAGATAAGAAGAGACAGAGGAAGACAGAGAGAAGTTACTGGATGGGCTGTCAGTGTGGCTAGGAAGAAAGTCACCGGCGGATCTCATAATCAAGTCTAAAAGACAGGGAATTGTGGAGAGATATTATCACCTACGCCAAGCGCATGGCACTTGACCGTATATTCCATCCAGGAACTGCGTTACAGTTGTGCTAGCACACGTGTATGTTTTCTGTTGTCTGTCATAGGGAAAACCTTACACAAGTCTTCAAGCTGATTGACTGGATGACTTCACTTTCTGGCCTGGTCACTATAAAACAAACGCTGAAAGCTATTTTCACTTTTCTCGTCTGGACACTTAACAAAAACAGCTGAGAAACACATAAATGCTTTAAATGCAAAAACTACAGAAGAGTTCTTCAAATATCATGGGCACAAAAAATAACAAATATATCTATTCTACAAGAACTTAATATTGAAGAAGGCTGGTTAGTAGAGAGGATTAAACAGAGAAAACTTGAATATTTTGGACCCATTAAACGTCATGATAATTTAGAGAAGACCATCTTGGAAGGGTACATAATGGGAAAAAGAGAGGAAGACCAAGGCGAATCTGCAAATGGATTCATCAGGAACAGGGCATCTTGCTTACAACAGAGATCCCTACATTAGAGCTGTTTGGAGGTAAAGTTCCGCAAAGGACATGCAAATGACTGAACTTTTCTCGTAAAAGCAACAAATCCCGTTCAAATTTCTTTCGGTTAGTGAAAACTAGTACTAATGTAGGTCTTTGGTGAAAGCAAAGTGACGTAAAAAAAAACCCCCAAGAGAATTCCTGAATTCTTTATTTCTCGCAAAAAAATTCCCATCCCATTCAGTGGCGGATTAAGCATTAACGCTTAACAGGTTCAAGCCTCAGTCATTTGCATGCCCCTTGCGGAGCTTTGCCTCCCTGATAGTTTGCCCCAAGCCTAGAGGGCCCAGGATAGAAAAGGTCCTGGAGTCAAGAGAAAGATCTCTGCAAATACAGGTCATTGTTTGATGCGACGGTCGTATAAAGCCGTTTTTGCTGTATTCCCACGGTATGTTATCGAGAAGATAGTGATGTATCAGTTTGTATTTGGTCTGTGTAATACAAAATTAGTCATAACAGAGAGATCACAATTAGAGAAATATTAGTCCACCATGTGTCATGAGATGGACGATATAGGTCGCAGGTGGCGAGGGATCTTTCCTGAGGAAAAGTCTACGGGGCCCGAACCACATCATTGATCTCATTTTCCTGCGTGTTGAATAGACATGTAAGGCTTAGGGAGAGCGACGGCCTCCACCCCGTTTGACTTCTCGATGCGGCGGAACATCCTGTAGCTATTACTACTTCGAAGTTAGAAGCAAGTCTGTGTGGAGTCGGATTCGGTTAAAATGTATGGATTCCAACTTCCACCTCAGAATGAAAGTTTTAATATATTTTTAAAATCTGTGGTAGACTAACAGTGAAATAATCAATTTCTGTTACATCCTGGAATCGGTAGAGATGTTGCTTGGTGGCTATTGTTTCGGCACCTGCCCAAAACTAGCTTTGGGAGCCGATTCTCTGCTCTTTGGACCAAGATTTGAGGTTTAACCACAACTGAGGATCTAAGGGAAGCAATTCTTACTTTTTCTCCCAAGGGCAGATTTTTTATTGATATATTATATTAAACGGGGGAAAAAAAAATCTGTATACTGCACGTATCAGCACATTTTTTTTAAACGTGTATTCTTTGCTAAAATAAATGCACTTTGTGGTGTAATACGAGGGGAAGTCACTAAGTAACTCGCAAATTGAAATATTTTATCAGTGGCAGTTATCAGGTAGTATTTAAATATATCCTTAGATATTACCATCATCCAACTTTCTAATAGTTATATGTAGGGGGCACTGGGAGTTACGTGCACATGCGCAAAGCAATAACAAAATGGCTACCCAACTGTTAGTATGTACCAAAGAAGAACAGAGAAGTGTAGTGCGATTTTTGTGGGCTAAAGGACATTCAGTTGAGGACATTTATAAGGAAATGATTACAGTTTATGCCGAAAAGTGTTTATCACGTAAAGCGGTCTATAACTGTGTAAAAGAATTTTCTCAGGGACGCACCGAAATTGTTGACAAAGTCCGACTTGGCCGTCCTGTTCAGATTGCAACAGAAGCGAGTGTGCAACACGTGAATGAGATTATCAGAGATGATAGACGAGTAACGGTGATAGTGTGAATTGAATTCTGTATCGTACTGTGAAGTTCTGTCGATGCTACGGGATGCAAATCGAAGAAAATGTCCTGGTCTGCTGACTAGATGCGTGCTTCTCCTTCATGACAATGCCAGACCACATACGGCTCGGTTAACCCAAGTTAAAATTAACCACTTGGGTTGGGAAGTTCTTGAACATCCACCCTATAGTCCTGACTTAGCTCCAAGTGATTTTCACCTGTTTGGTCCGTTAAAAAACCACCTTGATTGGAGAAGATTCTCGATTGACGAAGAGGTGAAAACAGAAATAAAAAAAATGGTTCAGAAATCGGACTCCCTATTTTTACGCCATGGGTATTGCATCACTGATTTACACGGTGGGACAAGTGTATCAATGTTGGTGGCGATTACGTTGAGAAATAGGGGAATAATGTAGGTTCAAAAATTAAAGTTTTTAAATTACTGTCACATTTAGTTTTTTTTTTCTGTAACATGCATTTGCGAGTTACTTATTGACTTCCCCTCGTAAGCATAATTTCGTGTTTATAATTCCTAAACAATATCTTGTGTGTATGAAGGAGATTAAGTTCATCTTACATCTAGCACATAGAATAGAATGAAGTATATATTTATTGCAAGGAAAAGCATTTAGCTTAAATAGAAAAGCACTAATAAACGTTTGTAAATGAAGAACAGTGTTTATATTATCGTCTGTTAGTCATAATATTCTAGAATGAAGTATATTCTTCAGTTTCAATGTATGTTTCTGTTAAGACCACTGAAAACATTATTACATTCTGAGCTCTTCTACATATTTACTTTCACGGGAATTTATGAAAGTGTCCTAGTTAAGAAAGTTTAATCAGCTAAATATGTTGTATGTTCTATTAATCGGCTAAAAATGTTGTATGATCTGTTAATCATCTGTATATGTTGTATGATCTATTAATCAGCTATATATGTTGTATGTTCTATTAATCAGCTATATATGTTGTATGTTCTATTAATCAGCTATGTATGTTGTATGGTCTATTAATCAGGTATATATGTTGTATGTTCTATCAATAAGCTAAATTTGTTGTAATCAGCGCACTTCACGCTGTGCCAGTGAAGTATAGTGTGCTATTATTCTGCTGCATTACATTTTTTTCTTATCATTTGTTATATTTATACAGTTTATGAAAGATTAGAAGTTAGGGTTGGAATCGAGGAACACAATAACAAAAATAGAAGAATCGAGCCATGCGGTAGAAAAAAAAATAAAAGAATCGATCTGCATAATAATAAAATAGAAGAATTGAACCATTCATTCATTCATTTGCATGTCCCTTGCGGAACTTTGCCTCCCAAACAGCACTCCTGTAGGCCTCTCGGTTGTGAGCAAGATGGCCTGCTGCTGTTGCATCCATTTCCAGATCGTCAACGATGTCTTGCAGCCATCTTCGTCTTGGTCTTCCTCTTTTTCTTTTTCCCATTATGTATCCTTCCAATACGGTCTTCTCTAAATTATCATGACGTTTAATTGAACCATACAGTAATAAAATAAAAGAATCGAGCCACAGATTAGGAAAATAGAAGAATTAGACTCAATCATTAGCAAAACAGAAGAATCGAGCCACATAGTAGCAGAATAGAAGAATCGAGCCACAGAGTAGCAAAATAGAAGAATCGAGCCACACAGTAATAAAACAAAAGAATAATCGAACCACGCTGTAATAAAACAGAGGAATCGAGTCAGCAGAATAATCGAACCACACTATAATAAAATAGAGGAATCGAGTCAGCCAGTGATAAAGCATGAATGGATTCAAACAGTAATAAAATAGAGGACTCGAGTCAGCCAGTAGTAAAACAAGAATCGAGCCACGCAGTAATAAATCGGAAGAATCGAATCTACCATCTGGTATACTGACTCTGTAGCACAGTTTACCAAAAGCACATTAATGAGGCAGTTTCTTGACCTCTGTTTTTCTAGACCTGATAACGTGTCCTCTATCTAACGCTGCCTACATGATGACCCAATTACCAGCTCAGCTAGCAAGTTATTTATGAATAACCTGGAGCGGTTCAATACTGGAAAAAATTTTAGAGATTAATAAAATGAAAATCTGCCATATCTCAACTTCTCCAACAAGAGCATTTATTTTTCTTCTGTAAAAAATATTTTCTTTAGAAAAGAATGTTCGTCGATCCGAATCTGTTGAAAAATCTTTGCAGGTATGTAATGCTAATAGTGCTTGTAGTCTGTTGAAAAATCTTTGCAGGTATCATGTAATGCTAATAGTGCTTGTAGTCTGTTGAAACAGCTTTGCAGGTATCACGTAGTGCTACAGTGCTAATCTTAATCTCCTGCCCATAGCAGGATGTACTGTAAAACAGTTCTCTCTTTTGTCCCTTCGGTGCCCAAGAAACACGGGGCCCCGTGTAGAGGATCTCCGTGTTTTCGGCGGCCCCCTTTCTACTTGGCTGTCTCACATGTGAGCCCATTCTTTGCCAGCGTTTCCTCTGCTGTAGGTTTCCGTGTCTCTTCGAGGGCCTTCTGTGTTTCTTTTGCTCCGTGGAGTCCACTTAAAAGCTGCTTGTGGCAAAGATTCTTCTGTCATTCTTGCAATGTGGCCAGTCTATCGCCACTTCCTCCTTTCAGTCATCACCGACAATGGTGCCCCCCTGTCTGTCTTACTGTCACTGGGTGCATGTACCTTCTCGTGAAGTGGTGGCTTGTGTACCCTGATGACCTCCCCCCCCCCCCCCCAGTGTTACACCAGCCAGAGTTTTACTCCTGACATTTTCCATCAAGCTAGGATGGTCAACACGAGAGTAGGGGGCTGGACAAAAACAGCACCTTGGTCCTCCAGGTTTGGGTTTGATGCATGAGGCCAGTGGCCCCAGTCCTTTAAAAAACAGTTACTGAGATTGCCGGAACAAATAACAATTAGCAGGACTTCAATTTGTTCTTAGTACCTCCATGTGTTGCAACTTGCATGGAATGTCTCTTGTTTTCTACCCTCTATTATCATTAGTATGCTGACCCATCTGTTCATTCTTCAACTTGTTCCTGTTTATGTCTTCTTTTTCTTCTTCTTCTTCTCTGCGTTCGAGGTTGTTGGTCACATCAGATCCTGATCCCTGTCGACATGGCAAAGCCCGCAGTCCTCTCCAGATCCTGATAGGTGCCCCCAAAGCTTTTGCCCCAAAGCTTGTGTCCTTTGACCATATCTCTCGTCTCAGGTCCACTTGGTTTGGGCACTCTTGAAGGATATGTTCTGGAGTCTGGACTCCACTGCCACATGGACACTGGTCTGTGCAACCGATTTTGACTGTCGGTTTCTTCATAAGTTTCACTTGTTTTCGTTTTGCGATAATGAAACCTTATCAGAAAATTTATTTACGCAAGTCTGCTACAAGTAACATTGATTGTATCATGGCTGCTGTGATGAGGACATGTGTCATAATGGTCACTAGTCTTTTCCCCTCTTCAATGAAAGCACGTTTAAGACACTGCAAATTTGATGCACAAATCCAGGAACTAGCCCTGTAGAAACGAATAGTCTTGACTGAAATTTCTGCGCATCTACAAAAGTTCCTGTGTGCCCTGATACCCCCACAGAGTCATACTGGCGAGCGTTTTACTCCTGGCAGGTTCTGCCAATCTCGGAAGGTCCGCGGAGGTAGAAGGCTGAACAAAAACAGCACCTTGGTCTACGAGGTCCCGGGTTTGACGCATAGGGTATGTGGTAAACAAACGCCTTCGTATTATAACCGTTTCACTGCTACTTCACGAATTAAAATGGTAGCTTGTACAAGGTTATCCAAAACACTGTGGAACATTTCAAAACTTCGCAGAAAATAAACTACGTAACGGATCATGATAATTCTTACGCCAAGAGAGAGAGACAGAGACAGAGAGAGAGAGAGAGAGACAGAGAGAAACTCTTCACGTCTTTTTAAAATAAAGCCCGCGCATAGAGCTCCTGTGGATTGCTGCTAGGAGGCAGCAGTACCAAATATGGCGTTCAGTAAACGTGAGCAGTCATTTTGTATTTTGGAATACGCAAGTTTGGACTGTGCAGATAAGATTTCGAGCAGAATTCCACAAGGAAGCACCTGTTTTCAACAATATCAAGAAATGATATGCAAAATTCCAGGATGAAGGCTGTCTGTGCACAGCTCCTCGGCAGGGACGTCCAGGACCAATAGAAGAAACTGTGAATCGTGTTAGAGAAGCTTAAAAGCGAAGCCCCCGCAAGTCCACTACACGTGCAAGTTTACAGCTAGGAGTCTCGCAATCAACAGTATGGCCAATTCTTCGTAAGATATTCAAGTGTCCGCTACCACAGAGACGTGTGAGGGTATCTCAATCAAAATTTACCACAAGGATGGAACAGGGCGCAAAGAAGGAGGACAAGACGACGCGTTAATGGGGTGGCCACCCCGGTCCCCTGATTTAACCCCTTGCGACTTTTTCTTGTGGGGGTTTGCGAAGGACACCGTCTTTGTGCCAGCACTCCCCCGCTAATCTCCGGGATCTTGGCAACCGTATCACCGCCGCTGTGGCTCTGGTCGACCATGATATACTGACACGCGTGTTGGGTGAAATGGATCATCATATGGATGTCTGCCACATAACCAAGGGTAGACACATTGACCAGCTGTGAAATATGTTTTTTTTAAAACTTGATGAGATTATCTGTAATTCAATCTAAAAAAATTTGGTATCCATTAAGTAGTTTATTTGTTGCGAATAACCCTGTTATGGACGTGTTAAGACTTTAAGTGCTTTTGTAACCGTGTTATTACAGACGCATTAAGACGTCGTGCTCACTAATTTTTTTTTTTTGTTTATTGGCAGGCAACAACTGGGGCACTGACCGTGATGGTACGTCCGGTATGGGCCGAGGTTATCAAGAAGAGTTCTACGGCTGCGCGGATATAAGTATACACCCTTCTGGTTCCGGTGTGCAGCCCATATACACCACAGAACCCCCAGAATCCATAAACAGTGAACACACCAATAACGACAACCTGAGCACGGTCAGCCCTGAACTTCAACCCATGAACCCACAAGGCTGTAGAGCTGCAGGAGCTTATGTTGCCGTACCAGGCATGGACGAGTGGTGCATAAATAACTGCGCCCAAGGAAACTGTCCCGTAACTCATTGCAAATGTTAATCCGCGCAACTGACCTCAATTTGTTGTCCCGTATAAGAATATGCAATAAATTTGTTTTATGAAAATAGTTTTTCTTCTCGAAACTTGGTGAGAGTCGTGAAAGAGCCACTGTGGGTATGGCGCTGCTGGACGAATTGGTTTAGAGTCAGAGGGTTCAAATGAATTGTCAGACTGGCGGTCCCGCACGTGCTCTGTAGAGGAGAGTACCACAGTCGTAAACATACCAGAAGGTGGTGGAGCTGTTAACTCTTGACTTTACATTCCTTGTTCTGTAGAAAATTTTGCAATAAAATCCTACATTCCTTGTCCTTTAGAAAATTTTGTAGTAAAATCCTACATTCCTTGTCCTTTAGAAAATTTTGCAGTAAAATCCTACATTCCTTATCCTATAGAAAATTTTGCCGTAAAATCCTACATTCCTTGTCCTCTAGAAAATTTTGTAGTAAAATCCTACATTCCTTGTCCTTTAGATACTTTTGTAGTAAAATCCTACATTCTTTGTCCTTTAGAAAAATTTGTAGTAAAATCCTACATTCCTTGTCCTTCAGAAAATTTTGTAGTAAAATCCTACATTCCTTGTCCTTTAGATACTTTTGTAGTAAAATCATACATTCTTTGTCCTTTAGAAAATTTTGTAGTAAAATCCTACATTCCTTGTTCTTCATAAAATGTTGTAGTAAAATGCTACATTCCTTGTAATTTAGAAAATTGTGCAGTAAACTCCTACATTCCTTGTCCTTTAGAAAATTGTGCAATAAAATCCTATTACGAAAATCAACTTTTTTTTCATCTCTGTAAGTGAGAACTAGAATGAGAGAATTGAAACAGATCTTTACTTTCATAACGTGAAGAATTCGACTCCCACGATCTTTTGAAGTACTCTTTCATTTATCTCTCAACTGTTGTCCATTATTAATGTGTACCTTACGCGTGTACGCAATGAACATCAACAAAAGAGACAGTTAGAAATATCGTGTAATAATTTTCATTTTTTTCCTTTTTGTGCTAGAGTTTGTTCAGTTTTAGTTATAAGTAAGAAATAAAAGTTCTACATAATCTGGCCTTTCGTTTGGAGCTAGGAGAGTTAGATTTTAGTAACAACAAAAGCAAATAAATCCTACTTTAATCAGCTTCATTTGTGTTTCAGAAGTATACTTTCCTATGTCATGGCACTGTCTATATCATTTAACGTAGCTGTGTCTAGATCACTTAACATTGTTGTGTCTAGATCACTTAACATTGTTGTGTCTAGATCACTTAACATATCATTTACTGTAATGAAAATAGATGGGTATGTGGTACGGTTTTACAAAAAAGAGAAAAAAGTGGCAGAAATATTGGATTGGTGTAAGTCCTTTATTTGTATGTACTCATCTTGCTTTCTGTCCACTTTTCTCACTCCTTCTATTTTTGTGTGTGTCATTTCTTTTATGTCACTTATTGTAGCGCTGTGTCTATGTCACTTAATATAGTTGTGTCTAGGTCACTTTAACATAGCTGTGTCTAGGTCACTTAACTTAGACATATATAAGCAACTTCGTCGTTTCTATATCAGCGTGTGTAGGTCACTTAGCTGTGTCAAGGTCCTTACTTTAGCTGCGTCTAGGTAACAGTTGTGTCTAAGTCATTTAATGTATCCATGTTCATGTCACTTAAAGATTCACGTGGAAGATTGAGCGAAATCAGTCGAAAGATAAATCACTCGGTCGAATGCTTGGGTTCTGATTATGACTGAAAATGGTTGAAAAGAACAGACGGTCGAAAAGTGGGGAAGGCATGAATAATGTGGGGAATATCTTGTGTGAAGGGTATATTAAAGATACAAACAGAATAGTAAATCAACATAGAATCTGGTCTCCTGTACGCTGAAAGATGTGATAAAGAGAAAGTGGCTATATGTACTGCCTGGACCCTCCTTTCACTAGGATCGGCTGCAAGGACTACTATCACTGAGCCTGCTTCTCTGTCTCTCTCTCTCTCTCTCTCTCTCTGAACCTTAAGTGCCCAGGGCACATGGGGCTTCCGCAAGGGTTTTCCACAAATGCCTGTCCTTTGCCTTTTTTCTGCTCTTGCCCAGGTGAGCCCTCTATTGCTCAACATCCTTTCTGTTGTTCTTCTCCATGTCTCTTTTGGTCTACCCTTACTTCTGTTCCCCTGTGGTGTCCATCTTAGTGCTATTTTTGGTAGTGAGTTATCAGTCATTCGGAACACATGTCCCAACCATCGCCATCGTCTTTCCTCAATAATTGTTGTCAGTGGCTTCATCTGCATTTCTGCCTTCAAATGTCGGGCTCGTTTCCTCCTCGAATTTATCCTGCATTCTTTCCTCTCCCTCGTGAGTACACCTTTCGTCACTTCTCTCCAGTTCTCTCAGCTGGCTAGAAAATCCGTCATGGATGAATTACTAATGTCTTTCTTATCTTAGCTTCATTCTGTGACGTGACATCCTTCCCTTCGTTGGTTCACCATGTAATATTTGAGACCGTTTACTTTTCGGTTCAGACAGGAACGATGTCGTAGATTTATCACTATCTATATCACTACAAAGCAGGAAAAGTTCTCTACTTTCTGTGACCAAGAATAGACCATGTTGAAGTGAGTCATCATTCCTTCTTAACAACATCTGACTCACACACTTCCTTCTCCTGTAGGACATTAACCTCGTTTTGGGATATTTCACAGGTCACTGTTCTTGTTGTTTGACATTCCGTTACTGAGTCATTTATTTTTTTCCCTCATCTCTTTTTAATAAATGTCGCGTCATTTTCTTTTTCGTGTTGCATCATCATCATCATCATCATCATCATCGCTTTCAGTGTCATCATTATCATCTCAACTGTTATCTTCACCAACACCACCTCTATCATTATTTTCTTTATCATCATCATCATCATCACTACGTCAGCCACCATCGTTTGTCGTTGTTGTCGTCGCCATTACCATCATCATCGTTATAGTCGCAATCACCATCATAGCTCCATCACCATCACCACCAACGTCGCCGTCTTCTTTATAATCGCTGTCATCGCCGCCATAGTCATCGCCATCATCGTCACGAGACTAAAAAACTGAATATCTGGCACACACGACGATGACGACGACGACGATGATGATGATGATTACTTATGAGGGATATATTTCATCGGCTAACATTATCAGTTACTGTGAGGTGGTTTTTCCTGTGAATGTTAACAATACTCTTTGACTATTTGAAATAATACTCGGGGAGTAGGGGAAAGAAAGAGGGGGGGGGGGGAAGAAAGGACTCAGTACTCAAGCTGAATGAGACAGCGGTCAGCAGCGACCCCAGTGCATCAGGGTTGGGGAATCTTAGCCGGTCAAGACCCTATTTCTACCTCCAAATCATGCTTCCCTCTGGAAACAGACAGCAGTTTGGGCCAAGTGAACAGGGGATCGCTGTGGGTAGAGGAACTTGGACCTAAAAGTGCGTCAAGCCGAAGTTCAGAGTGGGCCAAAAGACCCATAACTGCGACATAAGACAACCAGTCAGTCAGTCAGTCATTAGCATGTCCATTGGGGAACTTTGCCTCCCTAACAGCTCTCTTGTAGGCCTATGGGTTTGAGCAAGATGCCCCGCTGCTGATGAGTCCATTCGTAGATCATCAACGATGTCTTGCAGCCATTTTCGCCTTGGTCTTCCTCTCTTTTTTTCCCCCATTATGTACCCTTCCAAGATTGTTTTCTCTAAAGCATGGAAGGTCAAGATTGTTTTCTCTAAAGCATGGAAGGTCCAACGTTCTTTCTTGAGGATGGACCACGAAGAAGAAGAAGAAATAATACTTTAATAAGATGCAGTAAAATGTCAATGGAATCAATAAATCTAGAAATAATTCAGTGCGCAAACCGCCTGGTTATTACTGAAATAAAAGACAGAAAATATGTACCTGGCCCAGAAAAAACGTAAGGAGAACCACGGCCATGTCTACTATTTTTCGAATGCTAACCACATAACACTGTGGTAAATAACTTTACTGTGTGAAGGCTTCGTTGTTTCTCATATGAGAATGTTGTATCTGGCACAGAGAACTGTTTTTGAGGAGAATTTTTACAGATTAATAGACCTCGGACAAGTCAATTATTCCATTCTTCTTCCAATTCGTACCATTCAAAATGTTACAGGATTATATAATTTTCAATACCTTTTTCTCCTGGAAAATATGGGCACTAACACCATATCCCTAATGTGCCTCTAAAGCATGACAGGATTACCTTTACCCTTCACCTTTTTTTTTCTAAAGTAAATGTGTCTAGTTGAAACTGACATTCTTATCAGTTCTTTAGTGTTTTTTTTTGTTTTGCTTTGTTTTTCAGAATTCCGTTATTAAATTCTGTTATAAAGTAGTCAATGTTGTGAAATTTCGCCTATGAGGTATTCAGTATTCCAATGAGACACAATATCATGAAGGAGCCGCGTTAGCGCAGTGGATTAGTCACTCGTTCGCCGACCAGTCGCCCCGGTTTCGATTTCCAACCGTGGCTCGCAAAAAACTTCAAGTGTTCACTCAGGCTCAAGAAAAAAAAAGGGGTACCAGGATTAATGCTCTGAGAAGGAAGAGGAATGACGCCGTTAGCTACGGAGTTAGTGTTGATAGCGACACTAGTTGGCAGTTTCTTGTCAGCTGCTGACCAGACAGCGGAGCACTTATGGTTCGACCGCGAGGAATAACGCTGGTTCACACTTCATACATTTACCTTTACCTTTACGATATCATGAGAGAAATAATAAAAAAAAATAATAAGCTAGAAATTAAATTTGGAGGTTGCAAAGTGAACAATCTACGACGTGCAGATGACAAGTACTAACAGCCGAAAAGAAACGAAAAGAGCTCATTGAAATTATTAGATATAGGAGCGAAAGAAAGTGAGAAGAAGAGACTCGCCCTAAATAGCAAGAAAAGAGAAACAATGGCTATGTCACGAAAGGAGAGCCCACATAATCCAGTGTTATATGAGTTACAAGAAAGAACCTTGAGACACATTTAAATATCTGGGCGTTTGGATGGGAAATGCATCTTTGAAATCAAGAATAGAATACGCCCAAGAAAAAATAGCTTTCAAGCAAATGAGAAACGTCTTACACAAAACATCTCCGTCACTGAACATCTTTTCAAAGTCAGTTCTAAAACGTTAATTTGAGACTGTCCTACACTAAGGAAGTGAGTCTTCGGCAATGAGCAGATCGATGAAAAGATCACTATGGGCCTTGTCTTGTCTTGTGTTATCTTCCCTGTAACTGTGAACTGTTATTCTTTGCGGTCGATGCTGTGAAGATGTTGAGGCACAACATCGTATCGGCGTGGGAGCGGGTTATAGCACCTATTTTTGTAAGTCCCGGAGTGAAGCTAAAAAGCAAGGAGGGGCGTGCAATAGTTCTTTAGCAGACTCCACCCCCATGGGGACTATGGCGATCCCTGCCCTTAGCCAAGCTAGGTCTGCTACTGGGGGGTACCAACGGAGAGCTGGGACAGGGTCTTGGTCAGTTATGGTTCTCTAACCCTGACGCTGGCATATCAGCTATGGTTCTCTAACCCTGACGCTGGCATATCAGCTATGGTTCTCTAACCCTGACGCTGGCATATCAGCTATGGTTCTCTAACCCTGACGCTGGCATATCAGCTATGGTTCTCTAACCCTGACGCTGGCATATCAGCTATGGTTCTCTAACCCTGACGCTGGCATATCAGCTATGGTTCTCTAACCCTGACGCTGGCATATCAGCTATGGGTCGCTGATTCCCTAATCGGACAGGGTCTTCACCTCCATCACTACAGGCAACAGAGACGTGGATTATCAGGAGAATGTTAAGAGTAACATAGTTAAAATTACAAACAGGGAACGTGGATTATCAGGAGAATGTTAAGAGTAACATAGTTAAAATTACAAACAGGGAGCGTCTAAGAGGATCAAGCGTAGAAAGGAACCTAATAATTAAATCCATAGGAAAACTACAGCCAGTCATTCTCTGGATATATAATAAGAGGAGGGCTTGGAAACATTATAACAACAGGAAAAGATAGATGGGAAGAGAGGCAGTGGAAGACCAAAGAGAGGGAAAAAAATAATGTACGGTCTAGCGCCATGGCTCAATACATTTTTAAAAAATATTTAAAAAGTCACCAACTAAACTGAAAGATAATATCAAGAACCGAGATTTGCAGAGAAACATGACCACAGAAGCCCACCGGCGTGGCACCTGATGATGATTATGATGATAACACTCAACGTTAGGTATTTCATTACCTTTTCACTTAGTCCAGTTTTTCTTACTTGTTGACCTTATCTATCTATCTATCTATCTATCTATCTATCTATCTATCTATCTATCTATCTATCTATCTATCTATCTATCTATCTATCTATCTATCTATCTATCTATCTATCTATCTATAATTCAGTTTTTCTTGCAAACTGTTGATAAGTTCTGTATCCACGGTATATTTTGTGTATCCACGATATATTGTGTGCATCCATAATATATTTTGTGTATCCACGATATATTTTCGAATTCTTATCCGACAAAAAAATCACCTCCCGAAGGCGACGCTAACTCGAGAGTTCACTGGCAACATCTGTGGAAAAGTTGTGATTATCCTAGCACGTGTTACAGAGACTTCAATAGTTTTCGCTACTTTCTGGGAAAATAATTCCCAAAGTAGCGATTGCTATCTCGCTTTTCTGTTTGAAACTTGAATGATTGTAGGCGATAAAATTCATGAAAATCCGCCAAGTGTGCAATTTCTCTATGAACAAATTAACATTTTTTTAATACTTTCACACCAGCATTCTCCTGAACTGTCTCGGAGACACTGGTTTTGGCATTCATGGAGTTCCTTGATTTTACTGGACATTTCCTCGTGAATTATCCATTTAAAGCTCTTAAAAAGCTCGGCCGCCTAAATTTTGCGTTCGCTTCAACGATCTGACGAATAATCTGAGTCAAACTTTGGTATATAAATCTCTTCCAGAGTGAAGTCGACTACGCTAGCAATACCAACGACTTTGAGATAATACTTTTCTTCCCTGGGGGAAGGTAATCTTTTTTTTTTAATATTTATTTCAATTTATCTATCGATTGTTTCTTTTTTTTTTATTAATTTTTCTGTTTTAGTTTAGTGATTTTTTTTCTCCATTTTGTTCCATTGAGATCGAAAGCTCGGGAATATATTTCTAGTATTTTGGTTTATTAATCTGCAAATAGATGTATCAGTAGCATGGCATCTTGCTTACAACAGAGAGGCCTACAGGAGAGCTGTTTGGAGGGCAAAGTTCCACAAGGAACATGCAAACGATTGACTGATTTCGGTTTACAGACGTCGACTCCTTTTACAGAAAAATATGTCAAACTTGAGCCATTTAAACCAGATGTGTTAGTATGAACATATGTGTCAATATAGTCACATTTTCCGTGTATATGATTGTGAATATTAGTTCATTAAATTGGTTTTGTCTAGTTACTAGATGCCATTGGAGTAACTTTAATAGCAGCACAATGTTGATATCTTCAAAACAGATATGTACAGAAAATTCCTTCATTCTTTGAAATATTTTCTCTATATAACGGAAAATTTGTTTTCTTCAATTAATATTCATTTGAATGTGTAGTTCGTAAACTGTGACTGGAGATATATGTTAATGAGGAAAGCGTTGGTGTTAACACCAGTAGTACACTACATCCAGAACAACAAGTCACGTGGTTTAGCAACGCTACAACCCTTTAGCCAGACAGCATAGCAAAGAAAATTTTGACACTAAGAATTGTAAGAAACAGAGGAAAGAGACCACTTAAGCAATAGGTGAAAAAATGGGGGGGGGGGGGAATTACAGAATGATTGATTGATTGATTGACAGAAACCTCAGATATCCCATTATATGAAGCAAATTACCAAGCCCTATCAAGACGTCTGTTTGTTCCCGGAACATTGAAAAGTAGATGAGGAAGGAGACATGACAAGACAAGACAGTGCAGGACAAGACAAGACAAGACAAGATAAGGCAGACAAGACAAGACAGTGCAGGACAAGACAAGACAAGACAAGGCAGACAAGACAAGACAAGACAGTGCAGGACAAGACAAGACAAGGCAGACAAGACAAGACAGTGCAGGACAAGACAAGACAAGACAAGTCAGACAAGACAAGACAAGACAGTGCAGACAAGACAAGACAAGACAAGGCAGACAAGAGGAGAGCAGTGACAATTAACACTTGTCAAAAAGCCACGTGGCCTGTAGAGCTAAGTACTTCACTGTTTGAATATTTGCATTTAGTTTGATTCTTTTGATTTCGTTCTAGCTTGAGCATGTGTGTGTATCCATGTTATACAAACATTAACTGACTGAATTAAAAATAAATTATTTACAATGGCAACATGTTTACAATATATGTATTAGTGTTATGTTGGTTTATTTCTTTTTTCAATATCTTGAATTCGTTTTCTTTCCTCCGAAACGGTCATTATTTTATCGAACTCATTGATATGTTTTTTATCTCTTCTCTTTGTTAAAAAAAAACCAGTAAGAGTTTCTAGATTCGATTGTTTATGTTTCGGCCAATCAGCATGATCAAAGAGTTTCTCCTGATATTTGGCGTGCTGTCCTGCTGGATCCGCCCTGTTATCAGCCACGGTCGACTGTGGACACCTCCGGGCAGGAGTACAATGTTCAGGTTTAAGAAGTACAACGCTCTGCTGCCCAACTACAACGACATGGAACTAAACTGTGGGGGATTTCAAGTAAGGAGTTTTTCTGCTTTAATGTTTAATTCAATATTTTTCTTACATAGCGCACTGCTAGCCATGTGTGTGTGTGTGTGGGTGCGTGTGTGTACGTGCGTGCGTGCGTGTGTGTGCGTGCGTTCGTGCGTGTGTGTGTGTGCGTGCGTGTGTGTGCGTGCGTGCGTGTGTGTGTGTGCGTTCGTGCGTGTGTGTGTGTGTGCGTGTGTGTGTGTGTGTGCGTGCGTGTGTGTGTGTGTGTGTGTGTGCGTGCGTGTGGCTGGCTGGCTTGCTCCGATACTATGTTCCTCGGTAAGTATGGAAACCTCATTAGCCTATCTAGTCAGCAAACGCCTCCACGAATTAGAATATCATTGATTCTGTTGTTATTTTCCCATCCGATTGTCATTCAAAAAGTTATAAATGAACGCTTCCTACAAGAAATACCATAACCGGGCGTCTGTTCTTGGACATCACTACCGATAACATCCCGTCAACGCTTGACCACACCCTGATCTCACGAAACCTGTAATTTTTGTTAGTTACATTTTTCTTTTAAAATCCAGAGAGTCAAATGGCCAATTAAAATGTGAAGTTTTCCGTCTTGTCTCCTCCCCTTCTCTCCCCCCTTTTCCAGTCATGGTTAGAAACTGAAATGTTTGTTTCTAATATGACAATAAAAAATTGCTCCGTCCGTCTGGTTATCTGAAGCTGATGTCACAAAGCTTTTTTTTTTTTTTGCTCTAAAACCTAAGCACTTTACTTGTTTGTCTGTTTGCTGATTGTACCCTAGAAGCTGCTACCTGTTTGTCTGTTTGCTGATTGTACCCTAGAAGCTGTTACTTCTTTGTCTATTTGCTGATTGTACCCTAGAAGCTGTGACTTGTTTGTCTGTTTGCTGATTGTACCCTAGAAGCTGTTACTTCTTTGTCTGTCTGCTGATTGTACCCTAGAAGCTGTTACTTCTTTGTCTGTCTGCTGATTGTACCCTAGAAGCTGTTACTTGTTTATCTGTTTGCTGATTGTACCCTAGAAGCTGTTACTTGTTTATCTGTTTGCTGATTGTACCCTAGAAGCTGTTACTTCTTTGTCTATTTGCTGATTGTACCCTAGAAGCTGTTACTTCTTTGTCTGTTTGCTGATTGTACCCTAGAAGCTGTTACTTCTTTATCTGTTTGCTGACTGTACCCTAGAAGCTGTTGCTTCTTTGTCTATTTGCTGATTGTACCCTCGCAGCTGTTACGTGTAGAAAGTGTTTGCAGCTTACCAAACTAACAAGTTCGCTCGTTTTATCGGAGACTGGTGCTCGATTTATGGACATTCTCTGGCTATTTATTTCTCTTCCGAACCAAAAGTGCTTTATCTACAATTTGTAGAGATTATTCATGTACTCTGTGCTCTAGGATTACAAAATGTTTTCCTGGCCAAAAATGGGTCATTGAACGATGAGGACAGGGGGAAGTAGAGAACTCCCCTCTCCACAAGTTATATTTGATGTGACATGACCTTTCCAGAACGTTATCTCTCTCACGGCTTCCCTGAATGCACTGGGGTCTTGGTCAAGTTGACCGACGTCTTGCAGTGACACATTCGGACCTTCCGTGACGTCCTGACTCCGTCTGCACTATGCCTTCTGCTATCAACCTCTCCAAGCTGTTGTGTCTCTTGATGTGGCCGAAGTATCTCAGCTTTCTAATTTTTATGGTATTAATGAGCCAGTTTTCCTAATTCCATTAGTATCTGTTGGATATTTTTATATATCAATGCCCTTCTGTAACATTTCATTTCAAAGGCTATTATTCTCTTTTCCAATGATTTGTTAAGCGTCCATGTTTTGCCTCCTCATGTAGCCGCTGGGAATATGTAAGCTCTTAGTAAACATAACTTTTGTTTTTTTGCTGGTACCTTGCCACATACAAGATTAACATTAACATTTTTAAGAGCTGACTTGAATGAGGCATGGCTTGAATAGCTCTGAAGTTCGCAGTTTATAATACAATAAGAACAGTTCACTGTTGACTGCACTGTTTCTCTCTGCTCTACAGCCACTTCCTAGCAGACTTGACATAGATTAGATACGTGCCGCCGTATGGCTTGTCTGTTGGTTTTGTTAATTTTTTTAAAAAGTGTATGTATGTGTTTTAGTTTAATAACGCTATACAGATAATTTTAACTATGTCTGCGGTCCTAAGCACCAGGTCAAACTAGGCTACAAATGTGGTCTTTGCGGAGATCCCTACGACGGGGTTCGCGAAAATGAGACTGGGGGCAAGTACGCTACAGGGACGATAACTGGGACCTACACGCAGGGACAGAGAGTCACGTTAGTTGTCGACCTTACAGCGCCTCATAAAGGTTTGTATTAAACGTGTTTGTATAGTGTCTTATCAGAATCAACGAAACAGATGATTACATTTTGAACAGAAAGGGTCCTCAGTCTGTATTTTCTCTCCTTCTCCTTTTTTTCTATTAACAATTTCCAGGTGCCCAGACAGAACACACCAGGCCAAAGAAAAAGAGGCAGACCGCGTGAAACTCTAAAGAGGACATTGTTAAGAGAGGCCAAATTAACAGGCATAAAATCCCTTGATGAGGTTGAAAGACTCGCCGAAGACAGGAATAATTGCCAAACTACTTTGCGAGCCCTATGTGACGTTTAACGGCACGGGAAGGATATAAGATATAAGATGTGTCCAGACTGCGTGGCCGGCAAACCAGAACAAGTGATCCGTGGTTAGAACATGGCTCCGCGTGGTATTCATAGTGGATAAAATCTGCCACGGATTTCGTTTCTTAGACTGACTACTGGTCTTCAGGCAAAGTCAACTCCCCATCCAACATCATACAACATCATGAGAGTGTCTCCGCAAGAAAGAACAAGAATTCGCAGCTGCAGGAAGAAAAGAGCATGAACAACTGCCATTACGCTGTCGTCTACAGATAACAAACCTGCACAGTAAAGACTTTTTTTAGTCTGTCTTATAGATTTAAGAGACAAGGGCAACAACCGAGAAAATAGCATTGAGAAAATGCTGAAATGTATTATTCAGTTTTCCCGTATTTAATGTAGCTGTACGTTCGTGAGATTATTGAAACTACCTGACCACCGTATTGCTCCAATATGTGCCTGTTTCTGGAGACAATTTCCTTCATACGAATGCCAAGTTTCCGTGTTAAAGCTCCAAGCCAATCCACAAGTTTCGGGATGAAAAAAAAAGACTATCCACTGCGCTACCTGTATGTAGTTTTATGTTGTTTTTTTTTGGTTTGGAAAAAAAACCTTTCATTTTCTAACTATTGTAGAAAAACAAAATGGATTACTGGTTCGAGAAGTTGCTAAACTTGTCTTAGCTAGGAGCATGACACTGTTTTTTTTAACAAAACAAAAGATATTATTATTATATAAAAGAGAGAATGGGAGGGGACGGGGAGGGGCGGAGAGGAACGAATGAATGAACAAACTTCGGATACATACATACATACATACACATACATACATACACACATACATACATACATACACACATACATACATACATACATGCATACATACATTCATACATACATACATACATACATACATACATTCATACATACACACATACATACATGCATACATACATACATCATACATACATACATACATACATACATACATACATACATACATACATACATACATACATACATACATAATACATACATTCATACATACATACATACATACATATATACATACATACATACATACAAACATTGATACATACATACATACATACATACATACATACACACATACATACATTCATACATACATACATTCATACATACATACATACATACATTCATACATACATACATACATACATACATACATACATACATACATACGAGCTGAACAAGTGGCACATGAAAAAAGTAAGGTAAAAACAATCTTATTACAAATATTAAGAAAGGTATGATAGCAACAACAAAAAAAGAAACACACACACACACACGGAAAATAGAAAGGGGTCCACCCAGCCTCTAAAAACGGGTATCAGAGAAATCTGGGAAGGTAAATGCCGCCAGGCGTGATACTGGCCACATCAGACTTTCATGTGCCGAAGGTCATCGAAATACGGGCCTAACACCTCACCCTCTATATGCCTTAATGCCATGGAAACGGGGATTTGACCTTTACCTTTAACTGAAAAATAGAAAACATCTGATAACGAAGTAATTCGACTTATTAAGAAAACAACAACAAAATGATAACGGTTAAAATAAGTCTAATTATTTGCAGTCACAGCTTTACTGCAGTGTGTGTGTGTGTGTGTGATTATATATTTAGTTTCATATTCTTATAAACAAAAACTGATGATGATGATGATTTTATCTTTATGTCTTTCCCCCCTATCCCCACCCCCTTTCTGTTTTTAGGCTGGTTTGAATTTAAAATCTGCCCCAGAAGCAGCTCCCAGGTAAAAGAGAGCCAGGAATGCTTCGACAGTTACGTTCTGCCATTGACCGACGGTTCTGGGACAAAATATTACCCTGGCCCAGAAAGTAGGAAGATCAATGTGGAGGTCGTGCTGCCTGCTAACCTCACCTGCTATTTTTGTGTCCTACAGTGGCGCTACCACACAGGTATGATGTTTCATGATGTGTTTGTGTGTGTCTTACAGTGGAACTACCACACAGGTATGATGTTTCATGATGTGTTTGTGTGTGTCTTACAGTGGATCTACCACACAGGTACAATTTTTCATGATGTGTGTGTGTCTTACAGTGGAGCTACCACACTGGTACAATCTTTCATGATGTGTGTGTGTGTGTCTTACAGTGGATCTACCACACAGGTACAATGTTTCATGATGTGTGTGTGTCTTACAGTGGATCTACCACACAGGTACAATGTTTCATGATGTGTGTGTGTCTTACAGTGGATCTACCACACAGGTACAATCTTTCATGATGTGTGTGTCTTACAGTGGAGCTACCACACAGTTATGATATTTCATGATATGTGTGTGTCTTACAGTGGATCTACCACACAGGTACAATCTTTCATGATATGTGTGTGTCTTACAGTGGATCTACCACACAGGTACTATGTTTCATGATGTGTGTGTGTCTTACAGTGGATCTATCACACAGGTGCAATGTTTCATGATGTGTGTATGTGTCTCACAGTGGCGCTACCATACAGGTATGATGTTTCATAATTTATCTGCTTTACTGTGGCTGTACTACACAGTTGTGAAGTTTCATGATTTCCATGTCTTAGAATGAGTTTACTATGATGCTTTATGAGTTATCTGCCTTACAGTAGTTCCACCCGACGGGTATATTTTATGGTTTGTCCGCTTTACAGCAACTCCACCATACAGATATGATGCCTCAAAAATGTTTTAAAGTAAAGTAATAGAACACAGTGTTGTATGGTTCAACCTTGAAAATATCATGGATAGAACATTTTTAGACATGATAAGAAGAAAAGTGTCAAGAGAATTATCTGAGACTTGAAACGCGGACTCTGGACGAGCAGCCGTCTAGCGCATCAGTAAACTTTGCTATCGTGCACCTCAGGTAGAACGTTTGAAAGCTTACATTCTGTAATAATTGAATATATTAGATGAGAATTAGATCTTTTTTTTCTGAAAACTTTCCCTCTTCTACTTAAATGCCTTTTTTTAAAAATGTATTTTCATCGAATTAACTACATTGTCTTTTCATGATGACAATCTTGGCTTATTCGCATGAAATAGAAGACATTTACGAAGCAGAGTCTGTGAAAGAAAAAGAAGAAAAAAAAAGTTCACATTGCAAACAAACGGGAGATGTCTACAAGAAAATATAACCATCATCGACCTATTTAAGTATCACAATAACATAGCTTAAGTTTATTTTCGTTATTTAGCTTTTGAGTTTTTGTTTATTTATCTTTCGCGCGGATTGGCAAGTGATAAACCCTGAATTATTTACGTTTTTCGGTAGCTGAAATTCAACCGCAGTCTTTATAAAAAAAAGAAGATGATGATCAAATTCCACATTTCTAACAGTTCAAGTGTTCGTCCATGATTTTTCCTATAATTAGTCCAATATGCCGGGAACGCTTACACTGTGATATCTCAGTCTAGTTCTCTACGATACAGATTTTTCTCTCATGCAAGATTTCTTAAGTTATCAGTTCTTAAAAGATTTTTTTTAATCATAAGGCAACAGCTGGGGCACTGACTCTGATGGCAGGTCTGGTCTTGGACGAGGTTACCAAGAAGAGTTCTACGCCTGCGCTGATATAAGAATACTTCCTTCCGGTTCAGGCCGGGGCGGCGTAGACAACGCTGGGAGGCCACCCATGTCCGCTGTCCAGGCTAAACCTCGGCCCGAGAATTTGAACGATTGTAGAGGTTCGGCTAGAGGTTCGGGAGTCTACGCTGGCGTACGTGGCATGGACGAGTGGTGCATGATTAACTGCGCACGTGGACATTGTCCCCCCATGCATTGCAAATGTTAACACGATATTCTCATGTTAAAGTATGTAATAAAATCATTACAATCAATACCTTGTTGTATCCTTCAAAGTGAATGAGATTCGCGGAAGAGCACAGCGCAAATGAATAGCTTATATGACTCTACTGCACCATTTTCTTTTTCTACTTTTCCAACAGTCGCGAATTCACGGACGAGAGTGATAGTCTAAGCTTCATATCTCAGCTTTACGCTGTCAAAGCTTATTAACTGATTTATATTAAAAGCATAACAAATATCTGGGAAAGAAAAAGATGTTTTAGTTTTGATAATAAAAGGTCCCATAACAAGCGGGATGAAGCGTTATAGACCTCATTATGCTGGGCCATCAGAGTATGAGGTAGGGTGGCCAGTTCCTTTCCTTCCCAGATTTTCTCTGGTACCCATTTCACGAGGCTTGGTCGACTTTGGAAAAAAAATCCCGCTCAGCCATTCGGTTGCTAGACGATTGCTCTAACCACTACGCTAGCCGGTCCCCAGCTTTGATGGAACGGATTAGAAATTTTAAGACAACCAACAAACAAAAAGCTGCAAATTATGTTTTTAGGTTATGATTATTCCATTTTTTTTTCTAGATGTAATCCATGGGTTCTCTGATTTTCTCTTTGGAAGAGGATCTTAGTATAAATCTACGTACTCCGTAGCACTCATGAGAATCCTTGACGGTTATACAGAAACAGAAGCGGTAATAGGACCAGCTGCCTTCAGTGCAAGAAGCCGCGCCGTTGTCAATTCAGTCACCCCTAGCCTTCATAACATAAAGCGTGCAGCTTCGGTTTTTAGATGAAAGAAAGAAAGAAAGAAAGAAAGAAAGAAACAAACAAACAAACAAACAAACAAACAAAGAAAGAAACAAAGAAACAAAGAAAAGCAATGTTTTGATTTGGCTTTTTCTTGCTACAAAATAAGCAACATAAACATATTAACGTCTTCCTGTCATCAACAAAATAAGTTTTCAGGAACATAATTACCACGGTCACATGACCATAGTCCTAGCCATTTCAAAATCACCGAAGCCAGACAAGGCACGAACATCAGAAGTCCTTATCCTTCCAACCTCTCAGAAGATGCTTATTATGTTTATGGTCTAAACGCAGAGACATCTTGCTGGACGGGTAGTGGCTTAATTAAGCTGGTTTCCTTAAAGTCCCTTAGTGAACGAAGGCTCGGCTTTCTCCGAAGACTTCACCTTGAAGACGGGGCCTACATCTACCCTCTTAATTAGACTTGAACTTCCGTAAAGATCAGCTGCCTGGCACAGAAGATGGAGCTGGAACAAGGTTTCGTTAGCCCTGAAACTTGACATTCTACCTCGCACGTCAAGACTGTTCCTGACTCCATTTCTTCATGATATGAAATTATAATCTGCTCTGAGGCAAATCAATATGCAGTCTAACGTCTAATGTTTTCACTACTTGTAAATGGTCGTGCAATAGTTGTTGTTTTTTTCCTTCTGTGTTTTTTCTGTAATAAATTTCATAGATTTTCATAAACTTCAAAGTCAGTGTTGCATTCATGTTCTTCATGACAAGTTTCAAGTCTTCACAGTCAAGTGTCAAGTCAAGTCTCAAGTTACTACCTTCAAGTCTCAAATCCTTGCAAGTCATTTCAAGTAAAGTCTCAAGTTACTACCTCCAAGTCTCAAATCCTTGCAAATGAAGTAAAGTCTTAAGTTACTACCTTCAAGTCTCAAATCATTGCAAATAATTTCAAGTAAAGTCTCAAGTTATTACTTTCAAGTCTAAAATTGTTACAAGCCACTTCAAGTCAAGTCTCAAGATTCTACCTTCAAGTCTCAAATCCTTGCAAGTCACTTCAAGTCAGATCTCAAGTTACTACATTCAAGTCTCAAATCATGATTCACTTCCATATAACAAGATAGGTTCATTATAGCATTTTAGGACTCGTTTTGTAATATTCATTGATAAGGATATGTTGGCTAATATTCTCATAATAAATATTCCCATAATAAGTAAATGATCTCATTTATCTGAAATGACAATAATAATAATAACAATAATAATATCCTAATATGCAAGGCTGTAGCAATACTACAGTCATAACATACAAGGCACTATGTTACACACTGAGAACAAATATGCATGGTTTGTGTAGTTCTCTGGGTATGAATGTACCTCTTCACAGCCAAATTTGATTTCGGCAAAAGCCATCGTTTGCACACAAAAACACGGGTTTTCTGTGAAAAAAAAAATCTTTAGTAAATGTGAAATGAAGAGGAAACCTGAGGTATCAGCCATTTTCCTCCTTTGAACATTATTTCTTTATCGTATAGAGGGCTAGGGCATATGTGTTTAATTAATAGCGTTCATGAATCAGCTCGTTTTATGAAGTATGTGTCATATCCAGCACGATGATTATTTGCTTTGTTTGGGCCTTCTTTCATTGGTATACCTTCGAAATGCCATCTGATTGTGGTTCACTGCTCGATATATAAACAGGCTAAATTTATTACGACAATGATAGACGGTAACAATAGAAATAAATAAACACGAGATTGGACTGAGTTAAAACATAAATGGAAGGAATTTTGGTCTTCTTCTACCCAATTATGTCAGCCATTTTATGCGAACGCAGTTCCCCCCTACGAAAAAAATTACGCACTCGAGTCACCCGCATTAGGGGTGATCGCAGGGGTCAACCCAACCGAAGTGCAATGGAAGGGCCTCGACCTGGAATGACTACCTTTTTTTTTTTTTTCAAGCTTAAACACTTTAATCATTCTGAAATATTCTCCTATATAGTGCATATATGTTGCTGTTTGGGAGACAAAGTTCCGCAAGGTACATGCAAATGAATGAATGATTGAGTGCAGCAATATCATCGAGATGAGATAAGTGACGGAATTACAAGACTATATCAGAATTATAAGTCAGTACCTATTTGTTACACTCGTTGTGGGCCTTCTTTCATCGGCATACCTTCGAAATTTTATTGGTTTGTGTTTCACTGGTTGACATTCAACAGGTTAAATTTATTAAGGCAATGACAAGAAACTGAACTGAATTTAAACAGAAATTGAAGAAATGCTTGTTGCTTCTAAGCAATCATGCTAATTGCTTTATGTCAGGGGATAGCGCGAACGCAGTCCCCCCTACGAAACAATTACGCACTCGAGTCACCCGCATTTGGGGTGATCGCAGGGGTCAACCCAACCGGAGAGCAATGGAAGGGCCTTGCCCTGGAAGGACCACCATTTTTGTTGTTGTTGTTGTTTATAACCTATCATGCTACTTGTTTTGTGTCAGGGGATAGCGCTAACGCAGTCCCCCCTACGAAAAAATTACGCACTCGAGTCACCCGCATTTGGGGTGATCGCAGGGGTCAACCCACCCGGAGTGCAATGGAAGGGCCTCGCCCTGGAAGGACCACCATCTTGATCATGGTAACCTTCCGTGCCAGGTAAGTATGCTCTATTTGTGTCTAATTTTTGGACACTATCAGCGGAGGGTGAAAAAAAACCAAGGTGTTTATATTATAAGTTGTAAACCAGCTGTAATTTTTCTTGAAAGATGATTTTAATTTTTCTGTACTATATTACAAAACATTAGAAGCTTTTTGACAATTTCAAACATTTCTGAAAATATTTTAATATTAGACATAAAAAACTGCATATTTAAAATATAATTATGTGCTTGAGTTATCTACCTTTGCAAAATTCTTTATGAATATTTACTTCCCATGATCTTTAGCTGCCGATGAACTCTACTTTTGTTCCAGATTATTTCTCTTTGACCGTTTGATGCACTTTCTTTCAGTATCTTTTTCAAACCTGCTTTCTTAGGTTTCTCTCAAGATTTCTTAAGGTTTTTTTTTTTTTCTTTGACACACTAAAGTAAAGTCTCAACCACGTCTAGGTCCCCTCTTTAATGATCCGTCCGTATATACAAAAAAAAAAACAAAAACTGTCCAGCCAGACTAAACCAAGGATTAACATGTAAACTTTTAACATTTTTACTTACGCACGTGTCAAAACCACCACATATAACAACAGTGAAAGAGCAGCTTACAACCTGACTACTTATTGCCAAGAACACGAAGACACGATTAATCCAACAATTATATTGAGAATTAGCAGAAACACTATCCATCTTTTATAGCGGTTGTTAAAAAAATATATTACTGGTAGAAGGAGACTCTAATTGTGTAATGTCTGCAATTTTTTTTTTTGGGGGGGGGGGGGTGTGCGACTGATGCTGCAAGCAGAAACTCAGATAAAACATTGCAGCTTTTTATTTTAGACAACATCTTACAAGAGGTCAATCTAACAGCCGCGCACAGACAGCAATGAGTACACACATGAAGATACCCATATGTCAGACACTCGGCGAGATTAGATTTGACTACATGCATCCAGAAGTGTCCAGGTCTCACAGGCGTATGTCCACTGTGCTTCAGGTGATGCAAATTGTACAAAAAGTTCTCCAGTTGCTTGTCGTGTGCTGCATAACAGCACCTTTAAAGCCCACCATTTCATTACTTCACTTCACGGGCAATCATCGTCAACTCTAGTCATTTGTACATGATTTGTAATTGTTATCTGGAAGACAAATAAACTTATTTTAATTTTTTTTAAATGGTGCCCCTTCCAGGGAGAGGCTCCGGTTGGGTGGACCCCTGCTATCACCCCAAATGCGGGTGACTCAAGTGCGTAATTGTTTCGTAGGGGGGACTGCGTTCGCGCTATCCCCTGACATAAAGCAATTAGCATGATTGCTTAGAAGCAACAAGCATTTCTTCAATTTCTGTTTAAATTCAGTTCAGTTTCTTGTCATTGCCTTAATAAATTTAACCTGTTGAATGTCAACCAGTGAAACACAAACCAATAAAATTTCGAAGGTATGCCGATGAAAGAAGGCCCACAACGAGTGTAACAAATAGGTACTGACTTATAATTCTGATATAGTCTTGTAATTCCGTCACTTATCTCATCTGGATGATATTGCTGCACTCAATCATTCATTCATTTGCATGTACCTTGCGGAACTTTGCCTCCCAAACAGCAACATATATGCACTCTCTCTCTCTCTCTGAACCTTAAGTGCCCAGGGCACATGGGGCTTCCGCAAGGGTTTTCCACAAATGCCTGTCCTTCGCCTTTTTTTCTGCTCTTGCCCAGGTGAGCCCTCTATTGCTCAACATCCTTTCTGTTGTTCTTCTCCATGTCTCTTTTGGTCTATCCTTACTTCTGCTCCCCTGTGGTGTCCATCTTAGATATATGCACTATATAGGAGAATATTTCAGAATGATTAAAGTGTTTAAGCTTGAAAAAAAAAAAAAAGGTAGTCCTTCCAGGGCGAGGCCCTTCCATTGCACTTCGGTTGGGTTGACCCCTGCGATCACCCCTAATGCGGGTGACTCGAGTGCGTAATTTTTTTTTGTAGGGGGGAACTGCGTTCGCATAAAATGGCTGACATAATTGGGTAGAAGAAGACCAAAATTCCTTCCATTTATGTTTTAACTCAGTCCAATCTCGTGTTTATTTATTTCTATTGTTACCGTCTATCATTGTCGTAATAAATTTAGCCTGTTTATATATCGAGCAGTGAACCACAATCAGATGACATTTCGAAGGTATACCAATGAAAGAAGGCCCAAACAAAGCAAATAATCATCGTGCTGGATATGACACATACTTCATAAAACGAGCTGATTCATGAACGCTATTAATTAAACACATATGCCCTAGCCCTCTATACGATAAAGAAATAATGTTCAAAGGAGGAAAATGGCTGATACCTCAAGTTTCCTCTTCATTTCACATTTACTAAAGATTTTTTTTTTCGCAGAAAACCCGTGTTTTTGTGTGCAAACGATGGCTTTTGCCGAAATCAAATTTGGCTGTGAAGAGGTACATTCATACCCAGAGAACTACACAAACCATGCATATTTGTTCTCAGTGTGTAACATAGCGCCTTGTATGTTATGACTGTAGTATTGCTACAGCCTTGCATATTAGGATATTATTATTGTTATTATTATTATTATTGTCATTTCAGATAAATGAGATTATTTATTTATTATGGGAATATTTATTATGAGAATATTAGCCAACACATCCTTATCAATGAATGTTAGAAAACGAGTCCTAAAATGCTATAATGAACCTATCTTGTTATATGGAAGTGAATCATGGACAATAGGCAGGTTTGCACAAAAATCATTGGAAGCAGCAGAAATGTGGTTTATTAGAAGAATGTTGCGAATCCCCAGGACAGCAAAAATAACTAATGAAGAATGTATGAGAAGAGCTGGAGAGACAAAAAATCTTGTCAAAAAGATAAGAGAGAGACAATGTACTTTCATAGGACATGCAATAAGAAGAGGGGGTATTGAAAATATTATAACAACAGGAAAAATAGAAGGAAGAAGATCACGAGGAAGACCAAGAGAAATGATTCTGGACAGTGTGACGGGATGGTGTGAGAGGAGATCACCAACTGAGCTGATGGCCTGCATGAAGGATCGTGTACTCTGGAGAAGCATAATAGCCAACGCCAGTCGGAACGGCACCTGATGATGATTATTATTGTTATTAATATTAATATTTTTATTACAGTTATGATTATTATTGATACGTAGAAAGTAGGTAAGAAGCGATGGAAATTTTGAGAACCGGTGGGAGAGAAACACTCCCACGGTATTAGTAGCTATATCAATAATTTGGCATTAAGCCGGCTTAAAAGAAGCAGCTTCATTCACCAGGCCAAGCGTATGCGTATGCGTATTCCAACTGTAGTCGCTCCATTATCATCTGTACCAGAGCATACACCATGAAAAGAAGCAGATTATACACAAATAACTATTCAGACTGAAGTGAAAGGTGTGCAGAATGGTGAGATGCGAAGCAGCCTTGTAAGATCAACAGCCACACTTAGTATGCTAGATGACAAATATCCATGTGACATCTGGATACGTGTGTATACAGACGGATCTGCACACAATGCCATAAAGAATGGAGGGGCAGGAGCACATATTGAATATCCAAACAACACCACTGACAAGATTTCCATACCCACTGGAAAATACTGCAACAACTTTGATGCAGAAGTTAGGGCAATTATTGCTGCAGTTGAAAAACTATCAGACTCCAGAATTGATACATGTCCTGTAGTAATTATCACAGATGCAAGATCAGTACTGGAAGCTCTTCAGTGCAACAAACTACCAGACCTTAAGGATGCCTTGTCAAAAATTGGCTTACAACATGGAGTCACTTTGCAATGGATTCCCTCTCACTGTGGGATACCAGGCAATGAGAAAGCTGACCATCTGGCCAAAGAGGGCATTGAAATGGAGCAACCAGACATACCAATCACCTATAATCAGAAGAAAAGCATGATAAAAACCTACAGGAAGCCACAAACACCACCACATGATGACTGTCACGTGCTAAACAGAAAGGAACAAGTCACCATCTTCCGTCTCCAAACAGGACACACCCGACTCCGAAGTCATATGTATACAAAGTTTAAGGTTGGTACTACTAATCTATGTACATGTGCCCAGGTGCCCCAAACTGTGGAACATATCCTCCAAAAGTGCAGTAACTATGAAACACTGAGAAATAACTACTGGCCCAGTGAAACCACTAAAGAAGATAAGCTCTACGGTTCCAGACATGAATTACAAAAAACAGTGAAATTTATCCAAGAGACAGGACTGCAGGTATAGACAGACAATGCGAACGAAGAAGAAGAAGAAGAAGAAGAAGAAGCTATATTATGACAAAAACAGCATGGACGCCGATAACATAGATCGCTTCATGGCCTTTTGGCTAAGAGTGAAGGAAACACACACAGAATATGAACTAGGAGGATTTACTGAGATAACAATAGTACATATGAAGACAGACAGACTGGACTAATCGGGACTAATCCGCACAGGTATAGCAACACATGAAGAGTTTATCCACGCGAGACAGATTTGACGCAACAGACTTGGTATCTGTCAATTTATCAAAGCTTTCATCCAGGCTGATATTAACAGTATGATGTGATAGCTGTTTAAATTGTTGTAAATGCTAAAAATAGTATCACATCATTTATTGTTAAAACACGACAGTCATAATGAATGATAACAAAGAGTGTTTGTGTGTCACAGGTGTTATCTGGCAGTCTACTCACTTCTTAACTTTCACCAACAGTGAACTTTAACCTACACAATGCTGTTTTTATGTCCACTTTAGAGTTTCACGTAGTCGACCTCTTTTTTTTCTGTTGTGTTCCACTTGATAGCTTGTTTTGGGATTCCCTGATTGTTATATACATTTTTGAGTGGCATATGTTCTCAAGAATCTTGAAGGTCAATGATGCTTTTGCAATTCGAATTTTAACTTCCTTTCTGGTGTCACCATCCTGGTCTATGTAGCTGCCGAGATATGCAAATCGGTTTACTTCTTCAGCAGCTGTTCCCTCTATGCATATTTGATCATATTTTTATGATATCTGATACAGAGCTGTATTTCTGCACTGCCTGTTGAAAGTGCTTATATCCTGCGGTGTCTCTGCTGTTCGATTGAGTGTGGTGCGAATAGAAACACAAATGTGTAGAGATGTTGAGGCACAGCATGGTATCAGCGTGAGAGCGTGTTACGGCGGCTACTTTTTCAGTCCCGGAGTACAGCTAAAAAGCAGGGGGTGTGCAGTGCTTCTTTAGCAGATTCCACCACCATGGGTACTACGGGGATCCCTGCCCCGTTAGCCAGGCTATGCTTGTTACTGGGGGAACCACGGAGAGGTGGGACAAGGTCAGCTATGGGTGGCTAACCCTGACATATCAGTTATGGGTCGCTGATTACCTTATTAGGTGTCTTCACCCTCTGTAAATGTTTTAAATTCACCACACTTCTCTCTCTCTCTCTCTCAGCCTTAAGTGCCAAAGGCACATGGCGCTTTCCACAAACGCCTGTCCTCTGTTCTTGCCCAGGTGAGAAAATACCATCTCCGTTGTTCTTCTCCGTGTCTACCCTTACTCCTGTGGTGTCCATCTCAGTGCTATTTTTTTTTTTTGGTTGTGAGTCGTCAGCCATCCGGAGCACGTGTCCCAACTTCATATGGTCACTATTATTTATTATTGTGCCACTTGGTCAGTCGTATTAAATATTTTTCCTCTTAGACCTCCCACCTTTTTTTTAACCATGATTTTTCGGTGATCGTCTGATACTCCAACGTCTTCTCATGAAATGTCCAAAGAAAATGGCCTTTTTCGTAAGGTTCAGTTTTATCCTTCGAAAACGTGTACTTTTCTGGGCATCCCTAGGCAGTCTCCTTCACCATAACACGTCTTTACTGCTTTCAATTTCTGTTATATCTATTCAAAATTCCACGTGAAGTAACCCTGGAGAGATATATATATATATTCTCAATTTTTTTGTATCATGTACCCTTTTCACAGAATGTCATTTCTCTTCACGCCCCACTCACCATTCCCCCAACGACTGTCTCAAAAAATATTCATATAAAATTCCAACAACAGTTGGAGTCTGTTAATCTGCTCTTTGTCGCAGACTCATAAGACTGTTGAGCAAATTTTAAGCTTCTAGTATAGATGGTGCACTGCATGTATTTGAAAATATATAAATCAGAACAATAAACATTGAAATACTTGTTTTTTAAAATGGTGGTTTCAAAATGTCTGAATTTATAAGTAACAACTGTATCCTTAGTATTAATATTATGCGTGCTGTGGTGAAGTAGCGGGTAGCGCACTTGCCTGGTTTAATTTCACACTCAGTCGAAAGTTTATGTTAACGTGAAAGGTCTCTCATTGCGTGTGTCTTTTTTACTTCTTATATTTCACTTGTAATGTGTGGTCTCACGCTCCTAACAACGTAAGACGCTGGAATGTTTAAAAATGATGTTTATTTTAAAGTCTAGACACTTACACATTTTTAAATCTAGAGACATATTTCTAAAAGCTGCAAAAACAAATTCAACTAATCGCAACTGATGTTTTCGCTTAGGGTTAGTGGAGGCTTCATTTGTCTATTTTTTTCTTGGTTTACTTACTTGTTTGTTTTATAATTGGTTTGGATGATGAGGAAAGTTAGACAACTTGGTAATCACTGGACATATCATGAGAAGACAGAAGTTAGAGAACTTGGTAATCACTGGACAAGTCATGAGAAGACAGGAGTTAGAGAATTTAGTCTACATCAAAAGCCTCAGGAAAAAAAGAAGTAGAGAAAGACCAATGGAAAAAAAAAAAATCTGAAACTGCTGACTCACACAAAAGGCACCACAAAAGGGAGCACTTCAGTTGACTGCCAACACCAAGGACAACACACTGAAACATGACATAAAATGATACAAAAGTCAAATATTTTTCTATTACAAAGGCTATTTCTTCATGATTTCCTTCAAAGTTTCTGAACAATGAAATCATCATTAAGCCTGGCCACTCCCAGAATCCAAATAATATAGGTTTCAAATTTCTCCATTCCTCCAGGTTTAGACTCTGCACTTTTACTTCTCACCTCATTTTTGTTTTTGAAGCAGTGTGGAATTTCATAGTCTGGTGCCAAAGATTCCTAAAGTATAAACATAAATGTTTATAGCAATATCTTAATGTCTGCAGTATCTAGCCACATCTACCTGCCGCAGTCATTAAGATAACACTACGATACCAGAATCGATACTGGGTTAGTGCACAGTTATTTTCCAAATGCACTGTAGAAAGAGTGAGGAAAGCTGACAGAAACAAGAATGGCAGAAAGCAAGATGAACACATACAAATGAACAACATATAACAAACCAATATTTCGGCAAAAGCCTTTTACAAGGATCACATACAAAAACAATACAACAGATAAAAACATGAAATTAGATGAAAAATTTACACGTGGCATTGTTTAACAAATAAATAAGATTTTTAAGGGCATGCATCTTTCCCATCGCAACATATGCCTGTGAGACCTGGACACTTAACAAAACAGCTGAGAAACACATAAATGCCTTTGAATGTAAATGCTACAGAAGAGTTCTCCAAATATCGTGGACACAAAAAAGAACAAATATATCTATACTACAAGAGCTTAATATTCAAAAAGGCTGGCTAGTAAAGAGGATTAAAGAGAGAAAACTTAAATATTTTGGACACATTACACGTCATGATAATTTAGAGAAGACCATATTGGAAGGATACATAATGGGAAAAAGAAAGAGAGGAAGACCAAAACGAAGATGGCTGCAAGACATCATTGACGATCTGCAAATGGATGCCGCCGCAGCAGCAGGCCATCTTGCTCACAACCGAGAGGCCTACAGGAGTGCTGTTTGGGAGGCAAAGTTCTGCAGGGGACATGCAAATGAATGAATGAATTGTTTAATACATTAACACATTTAATTTAATTAATACATATAATCCATTAGGAAGCTATCATCCAGGAAGAGACGTGTTGTAAAAATCTAACTAGGAAAAGTAATTTCTGATCAGGAATGTCGGGATGTGGTAGAATATTATATACTGGTAGAAAAATGAGCAGACATTTCTCCTTGACCAAGATCAGCAGTTCTTTTTTGAGAGTGACCCTAAACCAGTAACGGTAACTGACTGACAACTGACTCACGTAAATATTATTTCAACACTTACAATGAACTGAAGAAAAAGATGTGAAGAATTATAATAACTTGTAGTGTATTCACACAATTAATTGTCTTTCATAACATTTGTTACAAACACAAAGGGAAAAATACATTGATTCTGTTTTCAAATATAAATTTCTATTAAACAATTGTTACATTTATCATGAAAAAATGTGATATAGTCTCAAATGCTGATTATTAATAATTATGATCCAAAAAAGTAATGATTAACATTTATGATCCAAATTATAATAATATAAAGGTAAAGGTAGTCCTGTCATGCCATAGAGGCACATAGGGATATGGTGTTAGTGCCCATATTTTCCTTGACCTGTCAGCACACTATAGGGGGATATTGTCAGTATCACGCCCGGCTGCTTTTCCTTTCCCAACTCCGGAAGAAGTCAGGTACCCATTTCTACAGCTGGGTGACTGGGGTGCCTCTGGCCGCATTCGAACTTATGAACTTCGCCATGAGAGGCCAGTGCACTAAACACTTTGCCGCTCAGACACCCACATATATATACTTGATAAATTTATGCAAAAATTATAAGTTATGGCTATGAGTTATGTGTAAAGAATGTAACATGAATCAAAGTGGTTATATTTGTGTATAAATAATTCATACAATAATCATATGTTTATGTCACCCATAAAAAAAAAAAAAAACAAAATGTACACAAAATGGTCCTATGGTATCTGTCAATTTATCAAAGCTTTCATCCAGGCTTATATTAACATTATGATGTGATAGCTGTTTAAATTGTTGTAAATGCTAAAAATAGTATCACATCATTTATTGTTAAAACACGACAGTCATAATGAATGATAACAAAGAGTGTTTGTGTGTCACAGGTGTTATCTGGCAGTCTACTCACTTCTTAACTTTCACCAACAGTGAACTTTAACCTACACAATGCTGTTTTTATGTCCCCTTTAGAGTTTCACGTAGTTGACCTCTTTTTTTTTTTTTTCTGTTGTGTTCCACTTGATAGCTTGTTTTGGGATTCCCTGATTGTTTCTTCTCATCATGTGACCAACATATGTCCATTTTCTTTTTCTGATCACCCATGAGACAGGTTCTTGTTTGCTTATCCGTCTTATCTCTGCGTTGTTCTTGAATTCGTTCCACTGTATACCGACTATTTTCCTTAAGCATTTCTCTTCAAAAGAGTCTAATTTCTTGTCTATTTCTTTAGCTGTTTTCCAGCTTTCACATGCATAAATGAGGGTGGATATTACATTTGAATTGAATAATCTTAACCTGGTTTTTGTGAATATACATTTTTGAGTGGCATATGTTCTCAAGAATCTTGAAGGTCAATGATGCTTTTGCAATTCGAATTTTAACTTCCTTTCTGGTGTCACCATCCTGGTCTATGTAGCTGCCGAGATATGCAAATCGGTTTACTTCTTCAGCAGCTGTTCCCTCTATGCATATTTGATCATATTTTTATGATATCTGATACAGAGCTGTATTTCTGCACTGCCTGTTGAAAGTGCTTATATCCTGCGGTGTCTCTGCTGTTCGATTGAGTGTGGTGCGAATAGAAACACAAATGTGTCAAATAAGCAACAGTGTTGTCACTGCTTTCAAGAAGGAGGTTGGTTCTGTGTGTCAAGTTACTAAGTTTAGAGCTATGGCACCACTGTGAGCTGTGAACTTCGTATGGACAGTGTTGATGGTTCTTACTTATGTCTATTTGGCCAATGGTAAACTGCGATGGACTTTGTGTATCCTGATTTGGCTTGGCGCCTTAGCTATGAAGTTCACACCATGAGCAACGCTGACTATTTTCACATTTGAACTGTTGTAGTTCCTGAAATGGTGCTCTCACTGGGTGGCTCATCATCAAGGACTGATGTGAAGGACCATCGATGAACATTTTGTGTGATATTCACTGGCACAGGCAGTGCAGCAATTATGAATTCTGAATATAAACACAGAAACATGAATATAAAGAAGAATAATTCCTAACTGTCTTCACAGAACTTTGAAATCTAATCTCTGGTAAGGATAAATACTTAAATCCCATCTTTGATTATGGCAGCAAGTCGGATGACACCACCACTGTAGCCACCATGACGGATAGCCAATGAGACTGCTGTTTGTGGGTGATAAGAAGAAAAAAACATTACCTATTTAGTTATCATCATTATCATCATCATCATCATCATTACTGAACTCCAGACAAATCTCTGATCTCCTTTCAGCATTCAGCAACTGATGACACCAGTTTTATGCTGACTCACAGTTCTCTTTGTAAAACAAGACAAACAAATACAACAAAGTCTAGTGTGATCAAAATTCAGGCCACGGACGCCAATACTTTGGAAAAGTTTCATATCTTTGTGGTAGCTATGTCATTTCAATGCAAAAGAATTTGTATTTTAAAGAAAATGTGGGTAACCTTTAATGAATAAACACTACACTATGCTAAAAAAAATACACAGTACAGACTTGGTGAATTTTCAAACTGACAATAATGTCATTATATTTTTAAATGTGAAAAATGTTCCTTCATCCATGCAGGATTTGCCGAAACATCAGATGTTAAACATTCCACAGTGGAAAAAAAAAACAAAAACATTGAGATTTTGTCATGGACTCCTGGTCCGTATACCACCAATTGGGAAACACTGTCCTAGGCTAATGAAGTCACATAATGATGAAGGAAGTACTTCTATGTTAGCCAGGCATCTCTTATGCCACTGTAGTCACATAACGATGAAGCAAGTACTTCTATGTTGGTCAAGCATCTTCTAGGCTACTGTAGTCACATAATGATGAAGCAAGTACCTCTATGTTAGTCAGGCATCTCCTAGGCTATTAAAGTCACATCTATTTCATACATACTGTAACTGGTCCTTGACATAAGCTGTAAAAAAAGTAAAGTAATCCTGTTGTGCCATGGAGGCATGATGTTAGTGCCCATATTTTTCTTGACCTGTCAGGGTGATGTGGTCAGCATAACACCTTTCTTCCCTGCCTCTAGATCAAGCCAGGTACACATTTCTACAGCCTGGGTGACTGGTGTGCCTCCAGCCATATTTAAACCATCAACTTTCAACTTGAAAAACTACCATATACTGCATCTTTAATGTATGTCAGCTGTACTTCTGTCTATGCTAGTTGCTCCCTAAATGCACATTAGCTGACCATCGGTGTATGTTAGTAGGCCATAAAAATAATCTATTCTGGGATGTGTTGCATCTTCATTTTGACAAAAATGATCATTTGCAAATAAATAATTCAGAATGACCAAATTCAATATCACAAATACAATTTTAAAAACTATGACACTGATAAATATATCTTGAACTGATAATCTGTTGAATGTGCCTCACATATTTTATAGCACTCAAGCTAGCAACAAATCCTAGGCTTGGCTCCTTCATCAGACTAGACCTGTAAGCTGTGTACAAATGCTGATTGAGAAGTAGTAGTACAAGTATAATAGGCCAAGCAAAGACTGCATTTCAGAGAATGAGAAACATATTAGCTAACACATCTTTATCAATGAATGTTAGAAAACGAGTCCTAAAACGCTATATTGAACCTATCTTGTTATATGGAAATGAATCATGGACAATATGCAAGTCTGCACAAAAATCATTGGAAGCAGCAGAAATGTGGTTTATTAGAAGAATGTTGCGAATCCCCTGGACAGCAAAAATAAATAATGAAGAATGTATGAGAAGAGCTGGAGACACAAAAAAGCTTTGTCAAAAAGATAAGAGAGAGACAATGTACTTTCACAGGACATGCAATGAGAAGAGGGGGCATTGAAAATATTATAACAACAGGAAAAATAGAAGGAAGAAGATCAAGAGGAAGACCAAGAGAAATGATACTGCACAGTCTGACGGGATGGTGTGAGAGGAGATCACCAACTGAACTGATGGCCTGCATGAAGGATCGGGTACTCTGGAGAAGGATAATAGCCAATGCCAGTCGGCACAGCACATGATGATGATGAGTAGAAGTAGTAGTAGTAGTAATAGTAGTGTTAGTAGTAGTAGTTAGTAGTAGTAGTAGTAGTAGTAGTTAGTAGTAGTAGTATTAGTTAGTAGTAGTAGTAGTAGTAGTACATGGGACCCAACTAGAAGATCTTGATTTTGCTGATGACATAATCTTATCAGTAATAATGTGAATTCCATGCAAGAAAAAACAGATAGCCTATCTTCACTGGCTAGCAAAATAGGACTTGAAATTAACAAGGACAAAACAAAAATAATGAAAATTCCCATCAATCAAAATGGAAAAATACACATAGAAGGGACAGATATTGAAGAAGTCAATCAATTTGCATACCTTGGCAGCTACATAGACCAGGATGGTGACACTAGAAAGGAAGTTAGGATCAGAATTGCAAAAGCTGCATCAATCTTCAAGAATCTTGAGAACATATGGAATTCAAAAGTTATAAGCACAAAAACCAAGTTAAGACTATTCAATTCAAATGTAATATCCACCCTCATTTATGCATGCGAAAGCTGGAAAACAACTAAAGAAATAGAACAGAAATTAGTCTCTTTTGAAAACAAATGCCTAAGGAAAATACTCGGCATCAAGTGGAATGAATTCAAGAACAATGCAGAGATAAGACAGATGACTGAACAACAACCAGTCTCACGGGTGATCAGGAAAAGGAGATGGACATATGTTGGTCACCTGATGAGAAGAAATGAGCAGAGAATCCCAAAACAAGCTATCAAGTGGAACACAACAGGCCGAAGAAAAAGGGGCAGACCGCGTGAAACTCTGAAGAGGACATTATTAAGAGAGGTCAAGTTAACAGGCATAAAATCCTTTGATGAGGTTGAAAGACTCGCCGCTGTAGTAGTATTAGTTAGTAGTAGTAGTAGTAGTATTAGTTAGTAGTAGTACTTAGTAGTAGTAGAAGTAGTAGTAGTAGTAGTAGTACATGAATCTAATGAACAGAAAAGTGACATATCAAAACCACTAACAACCTTGACCTACCTGCCCACCACATCTGCTATCCAAGCCTGCATCAATCAATCCCACTGATACCACATCTCAACAGTAGTGACACAGATCTCTGAGGCCACTGTGGTCTGCCTTGCCCAGCTGCTCTCTTACCATCTCCAATCTAAAAAAATGGTAATAAAGGGAGGTAATAAGGAATGAAGATGCTGTCCCATTTGGTAGTCAGTGACTAATAGCTGACATGCTAACATCAGGACTGGTGAACCATAGCTGACATACTAACATCAAGACTGGTGATTCATAGCTGACATACTAACATCAGGACTGGCAAACCATAGCTGACAAACTAACATGAAGACTGGTGACTCATAGCTGAAATACTAAAATCAAGACTGGTGAACAATAGCTGAAATATTAACATCAAGACTGGTGAACCATAGCTGAAATACTAACATCAAGACTGGTGAACCATAGCTGAAATACTAACATCAAGACTGGTGACTCATAGCTGACATACTAATATCAAGATTGGTGAACCATAGCTGACATACTAACATCAAGCCTGGTAACTCATAGCTGACATACTAACATCAAGACTAGTGAACAATAGCTGACATACTAACATCAAGACTGGTGACTCATAGCTGACATACTAACATCAAGACTGGTGAACCATAGCTGACATACTAACATCAAGACTAGTGAACCATAGCTGACATACTAACATCAAGACTGGTGAACCATAGCTGACATACTAGCATTAAGACCGGTGACTCATTGATGACATACTAACATGACTGGTAAACAATAGATGACATACTAACATCAGGACTGGTGAATCATTGCTGACATACTAACATGAATGCTAAACAATAGCTGACATACTAACATTAGGACTGGCGAACCATAGCTGACATACCAACATCTGGACTCATGAACCATAGCTGACCAAGACCCTGTCCCACCTCTCTGTTGCTACCATCACTAACAGATTTAGCATGTCTAACATGGCAGGGATAGCCATACTCCTCATGGTGATGGACCCTGCTAAAGAACTATTCAACACCCTCCCTTTTTAGTTCCACTCCAGGGACTGACAAAAAAATAATTAGCTATCGAAATCAACTCCCAATTTACCAGCTTGATGTGCCTCAACATCTTCACAACACTGGCTGCAAAAGAACACCAGATCAAGGTTCCTGGGAGACAAAAGAAGAGGCACCTAGATAATGTGGAAGGTTGCCAAGTGGTCACTGTGGTGAACAGCATCTCCCATTTGCACTTCATAATCCACCTCAGTAACAACAAACTGTCTACTTCTGATTAAGAAAAATCATATCTTGAAAACTATGCTACAACACTGTGGCATTATGTACACAAGATTATCCATTTCACTTTATTCATTTGCTTGTCCCATGCAGAACTTTGCCTCCCAAACAGCACTCCTGTAGGCCTCTCGGTTGTCAGCAAGATGGCCTGCCTCTGTTGCATCCATTTGCAGATCGTCAATGAAATCTTGCAGGCATCTTCGTTTTGGTCTTCCTCTCTTTCTTTTTCCCAATATGTATCTTTCCAATACGGCCTTTTCTAAATTATCATGATGTTTAATGTGTCTAAAATAGTTAAGTTTTCTGTCTTTAATCCTCTTTACTGGCCAGCCTTCTTGAATATTAAGCTCTTATAGTATAGATATCTCTCTCTCTCTCTCTGAACCTTAGGTGCCCAGGGCACATGGGGCTTCCGCAAGGGTTTTCCACAAATGCCTGTCTTTCGCCTTTTTTTCTGCTCTTGCCCAGGTGAGCCCTCTATTGCTCAACATCCTTTCTGTTGTTCTTCTCCATGTCTCTTTTGGTCTACCCTTACTTCTGCTCCCCTGTGGTGTCCATCTTAGTGCTATTTTTGGTAGTGAGTTGTCAGTCATTCGGAGCACATGTCCCAACCATCGCCAGCGTCTTTCCTCAATAATTGTTGTCAGTGGTTTCATCTGCATTTCTGCCAATAAGATGTTATTTCTTATGGTGTTTGGCCAAAATATTTTTTTAATTCTACGTAAACATTTAGTTTGGAAAGAATTCAACTTGTTTTCTATGGTTTTGGTGATTTTCCAGCATTCACTTCCATAGAGTAGTACACTTAGAACATTACTCTTAAATATCCTGATTTTCATATTTATGCTTAGTTTATTTGATTTCCATATATTCTGTAGCATTGCAAAAGCCTGGTTTGCTTTAGTAAGTCTGCTGTTGATGTCCTCTGTGCTGTCTCCATTTTCTACTACTCTGCTGCCAAGGTATACAAATTCGTTGACCTCCTCCACTAACTTGTTATCTACTCTGAGTACATTTCTGTTGTTCACATTTTGCTTCATTAACTTTGTCTTTCCTACGTTGATCTTTAGTCCTATGTTGTTTGCATTCTGGGTTAACTTGTTTATTTTATCTTGCATATCTTTGTGACTGCTTGATAATAGACAAATGTCGTCCGCAAAGTCAAGGTCCTCCAGCACTATGTATCTTTCCAATACGGTCTTTTCTAAATTATCATGATGTTTAATGTGTCCAAAATAGTTAAGTTTTCTGTCTTTAATCCTCTTTACTGGCCAGCCTTCTTGAATATTAAGCTCTTGTAGTATAGATATACTTGTTCTTTTTTGTGTCCACGATATTTGGAGAACTCTTCTGTAGCACTTACATTCAAAGGCATTTAAGTGTTTCTCACCTGTTTTGTTAATTGTCCAGGTCTCACAGGCATATGTTGCGATTGGAAAGATGATCTTATTTTTGTGGTTCTGTCTGCTCCTCTCCACAGAAGATTATCCACACAACATATATCCGAAGCTAGAACATGGGATGCAGGAGGATAAAGCAGATTACTCTGGTGATTTCTGTGTGTAGAATGTAAACTGTAGATGTACTGCTATTCATTTCTGTGTATATTTCCACTATTGTCCACTGGAATAATGTTCCTTCTTACATTACTACTCTATGTTGTTTTGCATCTGTTTGTGACTCACTTCATAGATTACTTGCTGCCAGGTTATTCTCTCCAGTGGAAATAGTAATACAGAAGCAGCAACTTTACAGTTGAAATGACTTTAATGATGCATGAGGTGACGATGAGCGAAATGACGAGAACAACAAAGGTATCACAAAATCCATGGACACAAGACTGGACATCTCCACGATATATGTTACGGCAGACTAATGTCACCATCAGAACAACCTAATACACTCTGTTCACATCTGTTTCACTAAACAACATTTCTGACAGCCTAATTACTCTATCTCAGACGATACCAAAACACACCTGTCCCTCAGTCATATGATTTTTCTCTCACTTGACCTTTGTCCTATCATTCCTCATCCGTGACCCTCGTGCAACCTGAGACAAGGGATGGACTCTACTCACAAACAGTGATTACTTTAGAGAGATAACTCATTATACAAATGTTCCAATTCTCAGATGAGTTATCTATCTACATCCAAACATTCAATATACTGCTATAAGGAGAGCAAGCAGAAGATATACGTTAAGTAATCTTTCTGTTCAAATGATGCTCACTTCAGTGGTTCCCAAAATTGTTACGGTCAAGGATGCACAAAGTTAATAATTAATTACTACGGACCTCCTATACAGTCTCTCTAAACTCCCCTGACACTATGTACACATTTAAAATCACATGTTTTTAGTTTTACATAAAGTCTAGTCTTGTTATGTGGACCACTACCTGGCCCTTTGTATCCAAAGTTTGGGAACCACTGCTACAGTTTGTGTGGAAATAAATGGACCATACTGCACGTATATAATCTAAATGCATTCAGACCTATGTTAAGAACAAAACACAACAGTCTACTGTACCTGAGAGAGAGAGTTCATGCGCTGCCTGATTTAGGCTGATGATGATCTGTGTGTCCGCAACAGACCCTGAGTGCTTGTGACAGACACTGAACACCAGAAGTAGATGTTATGTTGTTCATGACCTTTGCCAGTTTCAGCCAGGCTCAGTTGCAAATGTAAGGTCTGAAAGTGGAGAGTACTGAAAATTGATGTACTACATCAGATTTATTGTTGATG